>JAQMYJ010000013.1:8071993-8093855 GCA_030014305.1 Clarias laeviceps | reverse complement strand
CCGCCATCTTTGCTACCTTGATTTGCGGCCGCTTGGCTTTTTGTCGTCGTGCGGCCCCGTCTAGTTTCAAGTTGGGATGTACCTGAACCGGTTCCTGACATGGTTAAGACTTTAATACTGAGAGTTACAGTGAAAAAAGCCACCTAGTTCAGCTTATAAAAGTGAGAATAGCGCGATGTTCGCGGGAGCTCAGCGAGACTGTGCCACTTAGGTCAAAAGCATCACGTGACCCCCAGCTACTCTTACTTGAGTACATTTATTTTCTACCCTACCCACCTCTGGACATTGACTGATTTAACATTAACCCCAGGCTGGGTAAACAACTTGTTAAATTATCTCAGAAAGTCAAAGCTCCTCACTGCTGGTGTGCCTTTGATTTTATAAAGTTAGGTAATTGCACCTCAGTAAAGTTACATTGCTTGCTCAACATGAATCTATAAGTTCAATTAGTATGTGTCTAAAGTTTTCAAATACACAATGTTGCCTGTTGTCTTAACAAATTTCATGGTAATAAGTTGGGCTTACAATACAATATTAATTAATTCAACTTTTCAACTTTAATCGAGTTTTTAAAGTGTGGTTGTTAAAGAAATTAGAAGCTTATTGCCACGTCAACCTTATGAGTCCTCGCAGTAATTATCCAATGGAAGGCTCTTAGTTGAATTTGCTTAGTTAAATCCAGGTAGAGTTTTTTTGGACTGGCAGTGTACTTACCAATAAAAGTGAAATTAAACTTGCACAGATTTGGATATTCAAAATGCCGTCTCCATTTGGAGCTAGTAAATGATTGGAACACATTGTATGTGTGCCTTCTATGCTATTAATGACAGACTGTCCTTTCTAATCCATTTTTGATTAAATACAGATGGAATGGATTAAAGGCATTGCATTCTTAAAATATTTTTAGAACCCTGCTAACAAATTGTAATAACTCTTCATGTGTTCTTATTCCAGACAGCACTGCCAATTGTTGGGGATGTTGGCTCACTTCTGAAGGTATTGTCTTTTCAAAGTTTCTTGTCTTTTGTTTCTTGTTTCATTTACTGAATCCATATCATGTTGTTTACCAAGGTCTTTGTCTAAATTATTTTATATAGAAGATATGCTTGATTAACTAAGACAAAGGATTTTCAACAACAGGGCCTTGTAGCAGTCTATGACAGTAAATTTTCAGTTGAGACGTCTAAGCATAATGTCCTTGGAAGCCCAGGAATATATCTCTTGCTACCCAAGAATGATGATGGCTATATATTTTTAAGTAATAAACCATATAAAAGTATATTAATTTTAATATTCAAGGCTCTACTTATTAATAAAGTAATTAATAAACATAAATAATAATGTTATTAAACATAACATTAATTAATTGTATCAACATCAATTACCACACATCATTTTACATAAATATCAAACAAGCATACAAAATAGTTGGAGTTATTTTATATTAGTTTGGCTTAAGTACTGATCTGAGAGACAGCAAATCAATACGGTCTCAACAGAATAATGTTTATTGAGCATTTAAATACAGTACATACTGCTATGAAAATAGCAGTGAATGTTTTGAATGAGTGGACTGTATTGTCAATCAATAACATCAACTTCATTCTCCTTCATAACCTTTCCTAGATTATAATTTTTTTTCCACAGAGTCAAAATGCAATCCTTCAATACAATGGTCATTCATGAAAACAGATGATTTAATTTTATTCTGGCCCTGCAGATCACCACTTGTGGCTATAATTAATATTTTTCTCATCGAAAACTGATTAGGCAGACCAAACTCTAGGTGTTACCAAAATTAATGTTGATTAATATGTGGTACTCTCTCATGCTAATCTTATTATCAAAATTTTTTTAAAATATTTATTTACAATATGAGTAGCACAATCAATTATTTTGAAGTGTAGCATAATTTAATGAAACCTTTTCATTAAATGAAGCCTTTTTTTGCATGTAAAGATTATAAGATCATGTTAAAAGTTTAGGAGTGGTAAGGCATTAAAAATGATGCTGGTTTTGTCTGATGAGTAGGGTTGTAAAGACCAGAAAGGTCCAGAAGTCTGTGGAAAGGCAGACCCAAATGCAGGGGTTCAGCTAGTGAGAGGTGCACTGCGGAGTGGTGGCTGGTAGCCCTAACTGCACTGTAATGGAAACAAACATGTGGAATGGTTGGGAGTTATGGGCAAACTTGACCCACGGTAGAAACATGCTCCAGGTGGTGGTGTCTCAAGTAGTCATGCATCGGAGAGTGATCTCAAGGGTCTGGTTCTTTCTATCTATCTGTTCTTTGGATTGGAGATTGGGAAGCCGATGACAGACTAGGAGTGGCCTTGATTAGTCTACAGAATACCTTCCAAAATTAGGAGGTAAATTGTGATCCTCAATCTGACACAATGTCCCTGGGGAGACCATGAAGCTGGAAAATGTGAATCATTAGTTGCTATACCTTTCCTTTGGCAGAAGGAAGCTGGGGAAATTGAACCAAGGATTTGTGCAAATGTGGAACAGTGATCTACAATGGTCATGATGCAGGTGTTCTCATGAGACAAGGGTCGAATTATCACAAAATCTAGGGAGATGTGTGACCAAGGGCAACTTGGCACAGGAAAGGTTCTGAGAAGGCCGGAAGGGAGTTGGTTGTCCAGTTTACAGCGTCCGCAGTTGTCGCATGCTGCTACAAAGTTGGGCACATCCTTCCCTAACATGGGCCACCAGTAGAATTACTGAATGACAAAGCAAGTCTGGATAGAGCCTGGGTGACAGTAAGGTCTGGATCCATGGCCCATTCCAAGACCTGCATGTGTAAAGGAAGGTGAACAAAGGGACTATTAGAGGGAAGTTTACAAGGTCCAGGTTCCTTCATCAGCGCCTGCTTTACTGCTTTCATTGTCTCAATGTCCAGTTTGGCTGCTGGAACTAGACAGTTAGACGGGAGGATGGTCTCACATGGCATGGAGTCTCGAGGAGAAGCGAACTGTTGTAAGAGAGCATCTGGCTTGGTGTTCTTTGAGCCCACCTTGGTATTGGTGAAACCCAGGAACCTCTTGAGATCCCATCATGAGGCCAGGGCTGGGCAGTTGGTGACCACCTGATGTTTGGCTGGCTCCATCTATAGCTTCAAAATCACCCAGAGACATGGTAGATGTTTCATGAAACTTACAATTCTCCGTCTTGAGCAATAGTGTTAATTAATCAAAGTAAATCAAGAATTTCATCCAAACAATAATGTTATATTAATGTGCTCTTTTTAATTATTTTTCCTATTCTTTCTAACAGATCATACACAGCCCCACTTACTTAGAGAGTTTTTTTTTATCAAAATGTATATCAAACAACAAAGTAATGTTGTTTTTTGTGAGGATACATTTATTTAATGTTGAGATTTAAAGACGATTTATTGAGCCGATAGTGATAACAAGAACTAAATCGCCTTGTGGGCATTCTGTTTAATTCCATTCTATTTATATAGCGCTTTTAACAATGGTTATTAATCACAAAGCAGCATAACAGAAACATATAATATGAAGTCCACTTTCGTTCACATTCTATCAGTAATAGTAAATCTTAAGTTACCAAATTGGTAAGGTAAAAAGCACACTCCAAATCATGCTGCTATACAGAAATAGTAATTTGCAGACCACACACTTTTTATACAGTGCCAGTGCAATATTTTTAGATCTTTTCAAGGTTCTTACATTTATGTTTTACACTCATCTTAAAAGGGAACTACAGCACATACCTACAGTATATAGGGTCTCAGAGTAAATAAAAGAGTAAAAAAAAAAAAAAGCCAAACAAATGAGATTATTATCAGTAGACCTACAAGTATTATCAATACAACAAGTAATATCAAATAAGTATTATCAGTAGACCTACAAGACCCACACTGTGAACTAAGAAAACAAGAGTTACTATAAATAATATTCCCTAGAGTTCCCTTGAGGAGATGGAAGAGCCTTACAGAAGTACATCTATCACTGCAACACTAATCAGCCCTATATGGTAGAGTGACCCCATATGTGGAGGAAATCAGGAACTGCACAACACCTCATTACCATCCCTACAGTCAAGCATGATGGTGGAAGCATCATCCTGTGGGGATATATTTATGCGACTGAGACTAGTCATAATAGAGGGAAAATTGATATAGAGAAACATAAAATGTGGAAAACGTTTTATTGGCATTGTACTGTATTATATTTGGGTGTACATACCACCAAACTAAAGGTTAAAATATGTGAGCTTGTAATCATGATTTGATTTTAACTCCGATATATACAGTACTGTGGTAGACAGATATATAAATTTATGTTTACAGTTGCTGTTGCTCAGAGTTGCTGCTTCAAGCTGAAAGTTATTGAGCTGCCAGCCAAATCCCATCAGTCTTCAAGCAGCCGTTCTCCTGCTACGTGATAAGGCATGTGTAATTCCACAGTAAACACGCTCAGTCAAGCCCCATTCATTAATTTACCGTTTTTCACCATAAGATGGTGCTTTGTTCTCAAAAACACATTCACACATGAACCACATGGCCATACCTTCTTCACTGCTCTTAGCAGCAGTTGTTTTGCAAATGTATCATATTCAATCAGAACCATCTTCAAACAAAAATCTCATCCTGAACTCAACTCTGTTAAAGTATGTTCTAAGGAATTATGATACACCCATTGTAAATTCCACAACTTGAAATATATACAATAATATATAAAAGTTAGTTCCCGCTCTTTTAATTATTTGTTTTTGTGTTAAAACATCATAAAAATCATTCTGCAAATTCAAAATCAGCAGACTAAAAACATAAAACTTTTCACAGTGACATTATTTATTTAACAAAAATAAAGAAATAACTTGAAGTAATCACTTCCTGTATGAGTTTATCAGTCTTTCACATTGTTGTGGAGGAATTTTGACCATTTTTGTTTACAACATTGAGGTTTTGGGCATTCACCTATGCACAGCTCTCTTAATGTCCCCTCAAAAGCATTTCAATTGAGTTGGGATCTGGACTTTGACTAGGCCATTGCAAAACCTTGATCCTTTTTCTTTTTATCCATTGACCTGTTGCATGATCCAGTTTGAACCAAGCTTTAGCTGTTGGACAGATGGCCTTACATCTGCCTCTAGAATGCTCTGGTAAACAGAGGAGTTCATAGTTAACTAAATGACTTCAAGGTGCCCAGGTCCTGGTGCTGTAAAACAAAGCTAAATGATCACCCCTCCATCACCGTGCTTGACAGTTGGTATGAGGTGTTGAAATGCTGTTGTTCTGCTGAAATGCTGTGGTGTGATGGGAATGTTGTGAACATTGTGATGAGCATTATGGTCAAACAATTCCACTTTCCACATATTGTTCCAGAGGTCTTGAGATGAAGTTTTGCAAAACTCAGTTGTGCTTCCGTGTTCTTTTTAAGCTTTGTCCCGGAAATCCTTTGAAACAAACCATAATCTTCTTCTAATTGTGCTGTCATGGGTTTTGACATTTAACATATTCAGTGAGGCCTGTAGGGCCTGAGATGTAGCGCTGTGTGTGTGTGTGTGTGTGTGTGTGTGTGTATTTCTCTCAGCATTGCAAGGTCTTATGGTGAATGTGGTTGGATTTTTACTCCTGGGAAGATTAGCAACTGTCTTGAATGCTTTTAACTCGTTAAAAATCTGTATCACTGTATAAAGTTAAACTTCAATTTTTTCGGAAATTGTTTTAGAACCTGTTCCAGACTGATGTGAAGCAACAATTGCTTTTTTAAGACCATTGCTTATGTCTTTACCTCTTGGCATTGTTTTAGCACACAATTGAATGTTAAAGACCAGCAAACTGCCAAAATATCTTTTATAAAGGTCTGCATACCTGCCGATGATTAATTAATCAAAAAAATTTACATTTTATTTGTTTTTGTTTACAACAATCTGTATAAATTTGTGTTGAAATAGGAAATTTAAGGTCTTGCAGACAATGCTAAATGAAAACAGATTTTATATACAGAGTAAGCCAAAAATTTATACACACTTCAGGAAAAGAAAAATAGTATGATGTATATTATATTAATATAATATTTACAATATTATTATTATAATATTATCATACATATCAATATATGATGTATAGCAATTTTTTATGAAAATATTTATTCAAGTTTTCTTTTCCTGAAGAGTTGTACATTTCTTTTGACTGACTCTGTATATTAAAGGCATATTGTTAACTTGTATAGAACATACAACTTGTATAGAACATACATGCAAGCATACAAGACTGTATGCTTGCATGTCTTACCATATTCAAGCCGTTATAATAAATGCACAAATACAGTGCATCTAAAAAAAGAATGTTGTGAAGTTATTTTTATTTAAATTATTTACTTCAAAAACTGAAACTCTTTATTCAAGATTCACTACATGCCAAGTTGGAATTAATATATATATTTTTTTCATTTTGATGATTACAACTTACAGCTCATGAAATTCTCAATGGGAAGTCTGGGGGGTTTCCTGGCCATGGACCCAAAATTTTATTCTGTTCCCTGAGCCACTAAGTAATTTTTGCCTTATGGCAAGGTGCTCCATCATGCTGGAAAAGGCATTGTTCCAACTGGTTCTTGGATTGAGTTCTTGGGTTGGGTGAAGTTGCTCTCTGAGAATGTTTTTGTACCATTCTTTATTCATGGCTGTGATCTTAGGCAAAATTGTGAGTGAGCTTACTCCCTTGGTCTCGGGTCTTTAATGGTTAATGGTCTTTATTGTTGGCGTGACACAGGACTGATAATGGTGCTTCCTTTTTCTTCTCCGGACAAGCTTTTTCACAGATGCACCAAACAATTGGAGCGGATTCATCAAAGAAAATGACTTTACACCAGTCCTCAGCAGTCTAAGCCCTGTACCTTTTGCAGGATATCTGTTTGATATTTTTCCTGGAGATAAGTGGCTTCCTTGCTGCTCTTCTTGACACCAGCCCATCCTCCCAAACTCGTCATTTCCTCACTGATACCAGCCTGCTGCCATTCCTGCCATTTATGACATACACCTCATCATCTGTCCAGCGTTTAGCACAATTTAGTGCATCTTACCGATTCCGTTTGTCATGTGGCCAATGATTATAATACAAAATCTGGTATTTACGAATTATGAGCAAGGTAACGTAAGATCTAGGCAAATGTTTAAACTTTAAAATACATGACCAAGACAACAGTTCTTTATAAAGAAACAAGAATTTATTTGACTAATCTATGATGCATGAAACTACGCTACTTAATCTCACACACACACACACACACACACACACACACACACACACACACACACACACACACACACACAAGTGCATACAAAAACAGTTCACAGGGTGAAAGTTAATGGAGTTCTTCTAGTTCTGTTTACTAGACCTGAGAAAGTCACAAGAGCAGAGCCTTGGGTTTAATCTTATTATTTAGTTATGAATCGAGCACCAATTTTCAGCAAGGTATGAAGCTTTGATTGTTTACTTGCGTTACGTTTCGTTCTCATGCGGTGGTTCGCCTCCAGCAAAGGGAATCACAGCGTTGCTGATTGGTTGGTGCACTGAGGTTGAGATGACATCTTTCGGGAAAGCCCTTCGGTGAAGCGTTGGTTGCCTGGTTACCGATGGCGGCGCACTGCAACAACTTCTGTAGGATTCTTTGTTGCAGGACTTTGGAGTTCTGACACGAGTCTCGTTGAGAGTTCTTGAAGAGTGGATGACGCCAGCAGAGGCAGCGTAGTGCCCACAAGGGCAGAAGTACGAGCTGCGAGGAAGTGGTCAAGCTTGCTGGTTACCTTCAGACGCCCATGACGAATCTTGGGACCTTGGGTTTTTAATCTCATGGCACCTTGGATTTAATCTCGGGACCTTGGGTTTTTAATCTCACGGCACAGGTCCGTCCCACAGTCGTTTGTCCCAATCAGAGATGGTTGTGGGTGTAGCCACGGCCCGCGTGGTTCCACCTTTTTGTGAATACATTAACCTGGGGTTTGGTCTGTCACATGGGAGGCCATCTCAGTGGAGTTTTATTAATTTAGGTAAAGTGCATCAACATGAGTCTGGTTCATATGACTACAATTTCATGCATATTAACGTTCATTGAATACACAGGGCTTTCATTTGATACCAAACATCCCATGTCTTGCATACCCATTCATACATTTATCTATAGCAAGGGTTATACAGGTTGATTACACTCATTAAGTTTATGATAAAGATATCACACATTCTATATGAGTACATACATATAATTTTATATTTGCCCTACTGGCCTACTTTAACTGATTAACATTCTAAGTGTCCCTAAAGCATTGTATGTTCTCTGTTCTGGGGCCAAGCAGTGAAGCAGGAAATGCATTCCGGATGGTCAGCAACTGTCAGGGGGGTTGTGTACTGTAACTGGCTTCTTCCTCATTCAGGGATGCTGCTTGCCGACTTGCACCGTTTAATTGAGGATGTGTACCTGCTTCTCTCTTGTGCAAGGAAATTGCTTTGCAGATTTACACCATCTGAGTTGGAGACGTAAAACCGTTTCTTTCCTTGTTTGCTGATGTCGTGAAACTGTTCCTTCCTTCTTCAACGGCTTGCTGATTTGCACTATTTGAGGTTGGGGTTGGTGAAAGCCATCTGGGTTTCCTTGACTCGGTCAAGGTTCCAGCTGCTTTACACCACCAAAAGATCATGTTGTCAGCGTGGCGCCATTTTGCTGAAAGGTGACAGATTTACGGCTCCCTTTGAGGTGGCCTGCTAGTCCCTACAACACTATAGAGGCTGTCCACATTTCCCCAGCAGTAATGCTGAGGAGATACTCTGTGAACTGTATGTGCCTATGAGTGAACTACAGAAAACACACACATGGATTATTTATGGTTGTTGGAGACTTTAACAATGCAAATCATAAGTTAATGCTTCCTAAATTTCATGAGCATGTAGACTTTGTAGTGAGTAGAAGAAATGCACAAGACCTTGTTTACTTCTCGCATTCTACAAGGAGGCTAGCCCCATCCTGGCTACTCGGACCACATCTCTGTTATGCTACTTACAGCATACACACTGTTCATCAGGCACTGGTTTGAAAGCAGGTAAAACTTGGCTAGGAGAAGCCATCTCTGATCATCAGGACTGTTACAGGCACACTGATTTGACAAATGTTTACGGAAGCTGCAACAAATGACGACACCTCTAACTTGGAGGTGTACATGACATCAGTGACTAGCTAAATTACACTGTCTCCAAGACCATCATTACACACTGCAACCAGAAGCCATGGATGACTGCAGTGATGTGAGCGCTGCTGAGAACCCAAGACTCAGAGCTTCAGTGCAGACAAAGCAGCCCTAAGAATAGTCAGGGGCAAAGTGTCCCAGGCCAGTAGAGAGGGTAAGCGCACACATGCCCAGAGATTCCACAATCACTTTCAGGACTGCAGCAACACATAGGACATGTGGCAGAGCCTTCAGGACTACAACTACAGGACAACAACACCTGGATGTCACAGAGATGCCTCCCTTTCAGATGTACTGAATAATTTCTATGCTGAGTTCAAGGTAAAAGGTAAGAAGAAGACCACCACTCTTTTCATTGATCAGGTAATATCTTACCACTGCTGATGTGAGGGAAACTTTACACAGTATTGACCGAAGAAAGGCTGCTGGATCAAACAACATTCCAGGTTTAAAGTATGAGCAGAACAGCTTTGACAGCATTGCTATTATTCCAATGTGCTTTAAGGTCACCACCATCATGCCATCTCCAACACCACCACACTGAACACTGACCCTCAGTGCTGTGTGCTCAGTCTACTGGTGTTTTTTCTGCTGACTTATTTCCGTGCAGCAATGTGCAACAAAAATAGGTGGATTCTGACTACAGGAGAGCACAGAAGGACCACTCCACACTGACCATCAATGGATCCTCAATGGAGATCTTCGAGTTTACCTGGTGGAGAATCTCATCTGATCCCCAGTTCCATAGCCAAGAAAGCTCAGCTGCACAGTGTCGGATCAGGCCCTACAGCAAATAAAATGAGAAGTTTATTGAGGTCTCTCTTTTCTCCTCATAGACATTTACACCACAGGCTGCATCTGCAAAACCATCAACATTGTCGATGAACACACACACCCCTCATATTTTTATGCTTCTGCCATCTCAAAACAAATACCAAAGCATTTAGGCCCACACAACTAGATTGTGTAACAGCTTCTTCCCACAAGCCATCAGCCATCTCAGTATTCAGGGATGAATACACACACACGCACACACACACACACACTAAATTGGACATTACACAATTTCAGACTTCTTGTAATTTCTTGGACTGCTAAAACTAAATAATATACTTTACTGAACTATATTTTCTTTTGATTGTGTAATCAATATAATATAAAAGGGCTGCCAAACGGCATGTGATATTGTCTTGCACATGTGCACAACTGTCTTGATTTGTTTGCACATGCTTGCGTTTGTTCACTGTACTGTACGTAGCTTAGGGTTGTTTTTGGTATAATTTTTAGATATGTTTAGTGTCATGCCTCTGTTTTATGTGGTGCCATTATCCTGGAGGAACATTATTTCATTTCACTACATACTGTATATGGCTGAAATGGCAATAAAAGCCATGTTGGCTTAGTAATAATAATAATAATAATAATAATTATTATTATTATTATTATTATTATTATATACATTTGATCTATATCTGTAACAATCTGTGCAAATTTATAAGTAAGAAGTCAAATTTATGTGTGCTGTTATAATTAACCTGACATGACATAAGTCCAATATAAGTATTATGTTTATGTGACAGAGGTAAGAATTATTTAATATTAACTTGTTAGAAGCCCACGTACATGCCCACGTAACTTTTAGAAGCCCACGTACATGTCTGCCTGTCTCTCTGCTTAACGTAATAATTATTAAGTAACTTACACCTTGTTTACGCTACTGTAAGTTGTACTTTCGTTGTCAGCCAGATACTCCCTGTTTAAAGTAGATTATTATGTTCATAACATAACTTTTCCTCAACATTTTAATATGAGCACATAACACTGTCAATTTGGGTATTTTACATGCCCCCATCTCAGTCTCCTGAGGACATGTTTGCTTTAACGACCCATGTTTTACCTCATAGTGGCTCTTCACATTACTGCTTTAATTAGCACAACAGTTTTTGTGTCTTCTGCATACTCTGTGTATTTATGGTAAACTATTGCATTGAATGGCTCTGTTGAGTGACGCACATAGCCACACCCACTTTGGAGGCAAACGAGTTGTATTTGTCCAAAAAAACAATGTCTGCTATGAGGTAAACTGGCACAAAATTGATCATAACGTCTCTTCTATTCAACATTTTGATTTAATTTATGCCGCAGATTTAACTTAATACTGAAGGACTGTTTCATTAATTTCTGTTGAGCCAGCTGTGCATGATGCTGAGACTGGTTTCAGGTCCTCCAATATATAAAATGTAAAGATATAATTGAGAGAAAGCGAGTTCTGATGTACAGACACAACCTTTCTTTTATTTATATAGATGAGTATCAACATAAACACAAATGCTAAATACACACTAAGAATATGGCTAGGAACGAGGGCTTATTAATGATACGTATGACACAATGACACAGTGAGTAAAAGAGGCATTTCCAAATAAAGCCTCGCTTTGAGGCATGACATTTCCCTTAGATTCATGTGACCAATGACAAACGAGGCTTTGCGTGTGCTGGAATCAGGCACCTGACTCGTTCAGTGCTTCACCTGGTTTAAGTTAAGGCTTGTTCACATGAATGTCTCAGAGTTGTGTCTCAGAGTAAATTCATCAATCTAGATTCTGTAAAACTAAACTTTTGTTATTAATCTCTCCCCCCCTGTCTGGGAAATTCGACCATGCCACTATCTTTCTTATACCAAACAATAAACATAAGCTTAAACAAGAAGCCCCGGCTCAGAGGGAGGTTGCATACTGAACAAACCAATCGGTGGATGCACTTAATGTCGCATACTGGGACATGGCATTTAAAGTGAGTGACTCTAGGAGCCTGTGTGTTGTTGGCAGACCACAGGCAGTAAGAATGGTCAGAATGCCTTTGCCTCCCTCACCCTCAGCAATGAAGGCGGATTAGACCCAGGGGAGTCAAGTCCCGAGTAGTCATGCAGCAGAGGGAAACCTCTAGCGCTTGATTCATTCGCTCGGTTTGACCATTGGACTAAAGATGGAAACTGGACTATAGGCTGGGAGTAGCCCCGATGAGCTTGCAGAATGTGCACTGTGAGGTGAACTGAGGACCCCAATCCGAAATGACGTCTTGGAAGACACAAAGGAGTCATATGGTCGGTGCAGTGGGAGTGACATGGATACTTTACTGAACTATATTTTCTTTTGATTGTGTAATCAATATAATATAAAAGGGCTGCCAAACGGCATGTGATATTGTCTTGCACATGTGCACAACTGTCTTGATTTGTTTGCACATGCTTGCGTTTGTTCACTGTACTGTACGTAGCTTAGGGTTGTTTTTGGTATAATTTTTAGATATGTTTAGTGTCATGCCTCTGTTTTATGTGGTGCCATTATCCTGGAGGAACATTATTTCATTTCACTACATACTGTATATGGCTGAAATGGCAATAAAAGCCATGTTGGCTTAGTAATAATAATAATAATAATAATAATTATTATTATTATTATTATTATTATTATATACATTTGATCTATATCTGTAACAATCTGTGCAAATTTATAAGTAAGAAGTCAAATTTATGTGTGCTGTTATAATTAACCTGACATGACATAAGTCCAATATAAGTATTATGTTTATGTGACAGAGGTAAGAATTATTTAATATTAACTTGTTAGAAGCCCACGTACATGCCCACGTAACTTTTAGAAGCCCACGTACATGTCTGCCTGTCTCTCTGCTTAACGTAATAATTATTAAGTAACTTACACCTTGTTTACGCTACTGTAAGTTGTACTTTCGTTGTCAGCCAGATACTCCCTGTTTAAAGTAGATTATTATGTTCATAACATAACTTTTCCTCAACATTTTAATATGAGCACATAACACTGTCAATTTGGGTATTTTACATGCCCCCATCTCAGTCTCCTGAGGACATGTTTGCTTTAACGACCCATGTTTTACCTCATAGTGGCTCTTCACATTACTGCTTTAATTAGCACAACAGTTTTTGTGTCTTCTGCATACTCTGTGTATTTATGGTAAACTATTGCATTGAATGGCTCTGTTGAGTGACGCACATAGCCACACCCACTTTGGAGGCAAACGAGTTGTATTTGTCCAAAAAAACAATGTCTGCTATGAGGTAAACTGGCACAAAATTGATCATAACGTCTCTTCTATTCAACATTTTGATTTAATTTATGCCGCAGATTTAACTTAATACTGAAGGACTGTTTCATTAATTTCTGTTGAGCCAGCTGTGCATGATGCTGAGACTGGTTTCAGGTCCTCCAATATATAAAATGTAAAGATATAATTGAGAGAAAGCGAGTTCTGATGTACAGACACAACCTTTCTTTTATTTATATAGATGAGTATCAACATAAACACAAATGCTAAATACACACTAAGAATATGGCTAGGAACGAGGGCTTATTAATGATACGTATGACACAATGACACAGTGAGTAAAAGAGGCATTTCCAAATAAAGCCTCGCTTTGAGGCATGACATTTCCCTTAGATTCATGTGACCAATGACAAACGAGGCTTTGCGTGTGCTGGAATCAGGCACCTGACTCGTTCAGTGCTTCACCTGGTTTAAGTTAAGGCTTGTTCACATGAATGTCTCAGAGTTGTGTCTCAGAGTAAATTCATCAATCTAGATTCTGTAAAACTAAACTTTTGTTATTAATCTCTCCCCCCCTGTCTGGGAAATTCGACCATGCCACTATCTTTCTTATACCAAACAATAAACATAAGCTTAAACAAGAAGCCCCGGCTCAGAGGGAGGTTGCATACTGAACAAACCAATCGGTGGATGCACTTAATGTCGCATACTGGGACATGGCATTTAAAGTGAGTGACTCTAGGAGCCTGTGTGTTGTTGGCAGACCACAGGCAGTAAGAATGGTCAGAATGCCTTTGCCTCCCTCACCCTCAGCAATGAAGGCGGATTAGACCCAGGGGAGTCAAGTCCCGAGTAGTCATGCAGCAGAGGGAAACCTCTAGCGCTTGATTCATTCGCTCGGTTTGACCATTGGACTAAAGATGGAAACTGGACTATAGGCTGGGAGTAGCCCCGATGAGCTTGCAGAATGTGCACTGTGAGGTGAACTGAGGACCCCAATCCGAAATGACGTCTTGGAAGACACAAAGGAGTCATATGGTCGGTGCAGTGGGAGTGACATGGTCTTGACATGGTCTTGCTGAAAACTTGTCTGAGATCGTGAGACTCAGTGGGAACATTGGAGATATCTAGAGTCTCCTCTGGCTTGGCTTGAGTGGGGAGTGTGTGAAGCGCAGAGTGAAGGCACAACGTGGCACAAGAGGGGCTCCATCCTGTGATGACATGCTTGGTCCAGTCAAGCTGGGGGCTATGGAGAGCTAACCAGGGGAGGCCGAGGACTAAGGTGGCATGTGACTTATTAATGACGAAAAGACAAATCTCCTCAGAATGATTCCCCGATGTCTTTAGAGTGAATGGGAGGGTTATGTGCATGACGACTGGAAGGGGGCTCCCATCTAGAGCCTGGAATGTCCTGGGAGGAGGTGATCTGGCAGGGGATGACCTCCGGAACGGTCGCCTTGAACATTGATGTGAGTCAATCCTCCCAGCGAGATCCATGAGTTCGGGGAGGTCAGAGGGAAGCTCCTGAGAAATTAGCTCATCCTTGAGTCCCTCCAACAGACCCTCCAGGAAGACATCTGCTAGGGCTCTGTCGTTCCACCCACTTGAGGCGGCTAGAGTACGAAACTCAATAGAGTACAGAACGTTTTCCTAGGCGAAAGCATAGTAGTCTAGTCCCAGCTTCCCTGCCAATGTGAGATCAGTCAAAGACCCTCCTCATTTCACCAGAAAAAGACTCGTCCCGAAGAGCCCTGCTCCACTCCTTGGCCCTACCAATGAGGAGAGTGATCACATAAGCCACCCGGGATCTTTCTAAGGCGAAGGTAGAGGCTTGGAGTTTAACAATAAGAGAACATTGAGATAGGAAGGATCTACAAGTTCCTGGTTCTACTCCGTAAGTGGGAGGAGTTGGCAGGCGTGGCTCCCGTGGGCATTCTGGGGTTGTGATCTGAGCTGTAGGAGCCTGGTGACTTTGCATCTGGACGTTGACTTTGGTGAGTGTCTGTCTGGTGGTGACGAGTTCCTCCTGGTGCTTACCAAGGAGGGCGCCTTGATTCTCCAACGCCTGTCTCAATTTGTCTAATCCTGCTGGATCCATAATGGTGGCCATTTGGGGGGCGTGGCTCTTGGGTTTGAGAGATGGATCCAGACGCAGGTGCAGAGGCAGGGCGTGAATTCCTATTGATCAAGTGAGGAGCGCTCAGTGGAAGCGCTCCTCTCCCAGGACGTTAAAGCAGGTGCTCGAGCTCGGAGCCATGAATCCATCAGCGTTGGAGCTGTGCCAAGAACTTGGAGCTGAGTCGTAATCGAGGAGGTGCAGGTTTAGAGTCGTGAAATCGTCAGCGAAGCAAACAAATCCGAGTCGTGAAGCAAGAGAGGAAACGAGAAATGAGATAAACTTGGCAACGTGAAGAGAATCAAAATAAACACGAGAGAATTCGGGTTTGGGCACTCAATAATCTGGAGAAGAAACAGAGTGCTCCGCTTTCTTTAAATTAGAGGGAAATCAGTGCCGGATGAGAAACCAGTGTGGTGGGACGTCGGAGGTGACATGACAGCGTGGAAAAACAAGCCCGCGTGTTGAAGAGCATGACAGCGTGGGGACCGAAAATGTCAATGTCGCTGAGAGCATGACATAATTAGTTTGAACAAGTCCTGTGATTCAAAACTGAACTGTCATTCACAACAAGAGCCAATCTTGTACAGCCTGTTCAAAAAACTGAAGAACTCCGAGGAAACACAGGCAGACAATGAACCTACAAAGAAATGGCTCATGTTGCAGTGCATACCCCATCATCTGTCAAACATGTTCGAGGTAGTGAACTGGCCTGAGTACACCTGTACTAGTATATGGCTGATAGTGGAACCAATTCAGTAGTGATTGTTTGATATTTGACAGACCAACTTTTTTATTGTTCAAAACTTGACACTTCTTTCCATTTCTTTGGTAAAAAATGCAGAAACACCAAGTGTAATGGCTTTTCAGAAAACATTATTGCTATAGGCTTGCATTGTTTATTTATAATATTTTTCAGTTTAAAATTAACAAATGATTCAGCTGTTTTTCTGTTTGTTTTTTCATAACTAGGTTCTGTCTCTGTGTGTGTTTGTGTGTTTAATATGATTTTAGAATGCCTGCAGTGTCTGTGAAACCACAATACCAGGATTACCTGGACAGAAAGGGGAGAAGGGAGCATCCGGTGCTCCTGGAAGAGACGGCATTCAAGGTTACAAAGTAAGCAAATGAGACCAAAGAGAAGACAATGACAAGAAAATAAATGCCAATACTTTTATATTTAACAGTAGCAATTAAAACAAAAACAAGAGCCTTTGTTTTGGTTGAAAGTTGGAGAAATTTGTATATGCACACATTATACTGTATGTGCTCTGTTTCAAAGGGTGATTCAGGCATGAGAGGTCCAGCCGGTAACCCAGGAAAAGAAGGTCCTAAGGTAAAGATTATTGTTTGTTGCCCAGAGCTTTGACTGACTCTCTCTCTCTCTCTCTCTCTGACTCTCTCTTATATATACACAGGTGCATCTCAATAAATTAGAATATCATCAAAAAGTTGATTTATTTCAGTAATTGAATACAAAAAGTGAAACTTATATGCTGTATAATATATGTTAATGTGTTTAAGAAAGTGTTTATTTCTTTTAATTTTGATTATGGTTTACACCTAATGAAAAGCCAAAATTTTGTATTTTAGAAAATTTGAATATTGTGAAAAAGTTTAATACAAGTAGTCCCTGAATTACGAACAAGTTCCATTCCAGAAACATGTTTGTAAGTCAGATTTGTTCTTAAGTTAGACAAGTTGAGGCTTGTACACCTTTGACATGAATATACAATGTAAAGCATACCAATTCACTTGAAATATTTGTCTTCTTTCACCACACTTCCATCTCATGGCCAAAACCATAACCATGCCTAAGGAAATGAATCTCACAGATGTCAAATGTAACAGTGTTGTTTAAATGTAACAGGCATTTAAATTGTGAGGGAAATCCCGGACGGCATTTTGTCTGAGCTGTTTTCCACTGTACAGGTAAACCTTGGATTGCGAGCGTAGTTTATTCTGGAAATGTGCTTGTAATCCAAGGCACAAAAGCGAAATAATGTAAACTCAAAAATATTAATATAAAAATTATTAAAACAAAATCTAAAGTGAAAATTAAACAAATTAACCTCTACTTTATCTTTGAAAAGAATTATAGCTGGTGTGAGGAACACGAGAGAGAGAGGAAAAGGAGGAGGGGTTATTGTGTAGGAATCTTTCTGTGTGACTTTAATAAGGAACCTATCTTTGCCTCCTTTTGAGGATTTCGTGGAAATGTGACATTGCGTCGTGGACAGAAAAAAATACTTTACGTGGACATCATAATGCTTTATTAAACAGTACACAAATGCACAGATGTTGACTATACAAGTGAGGCATGCGCCCTGAGACTGAGCATGGGAGATGATTACCCATAATCCCGCAGCATGCAAGAAAGAAGAACCATTGGGTCAGTTGTGATCATGTGACGCTTGGCAGACGCGGCGTATACGTACTACTCATAGTGCAAGACCTCTCTCGTTTATCAAGTTACAATTTAGTAAAAATTTTCCTCGTCTTGCAAAACACTTGCAGACAAAGTTACTCACAATCCAAGGTTTAAGTGTACTGGACTGTGAACTCTGTGTTGTTGAGGATTTTACGAAATTAAGATTATTCAGCATTGGGACACTTGAACAGGACAGACATTTTCTATCATTGTGCTTCCAGAATTGATTCATTGAAACCACACACACACACACACACACATATATTATACCAGACTTACACATTCACTTACATACTAAACATATTGTATATAATTGTAAATAATTAGTATTTTTCTAAAATATATGTGAGCTACTACCACAATTTGTTCTTATCTACAAATATGTGTAGAACTGCAGTCCATTCATATCTGTGGAAATTCATAACTCAAATGTTTGTAACTCAGAGACTACCTGTATTAGAGACTCACAGTGTGACACTCTAATCATCTAACTAACTCAAAACACCTGAAAAGTTTTCCTGAGTCAGGATAGGAGACAAAAAAATCATTGATAAAGAAGCTGTTCACAGAGTGCAGTATACAAGGACCCATGGTATCCCTGTGCTTGATTGGCCAGCAAACTCACCTGACCTAAACCCCATAGAAAATCCAGAAAATAAAGAGGAAGATGCGAGACACAGAAAAACTGAAGGCTGCTATCAAAGCAACCTGGGCTTCAATAATACCAGAGCAGTGCCACAAACTGATCGCCTGCATGCCACACTGCATTGCTGCAGTAATTCATGCAGAGGGAGCTCCAACCAAGTATTGAGTGTCCAACATTTTTTTGGACACAAGTTTCTTGTCACCATACTTAAAAGCTGTGTTCTTGTCCCTAAGCAAGGTCTTGATCTCTTTTGTCATTGCCTTTTGGTTGGGCAATACCCTAATTTACCCTAAAATACCCTATTATCTATGCAAAACATGATGTAACTCGATACATTTGCAGTATATTTTTCTGATATATCATACTGACTAAAATGTCGCTGCTTGTTCTATTAAAACAGTCCTGCAACTGATGAGCGATTCCTTCAAGCCATATTTTAAAACAAGTCAAGTAGGCTTTTATTTTCATTTCAATCAGTTCAGTACACAGTAAAACGATGTGTCATCGACATGTCATGCGTGCAAACCACATGGCGCTCTTAAAGCCTGCGCTGCTGTGCCACCCTCATCTACACCATGCACCAGCTAACGCAAACCGGGCACCAACGAGAAAAAGGCGCGTGTCCCAGTCAAGATAAGCAGCCCGGATGTCGGAAGCCACAAGGAGCTCTGCGTCTGCCTTGTGAGCAGACGCAGAGCTCTGCTCACAAGGCAGACGCAGAGCACCGCCAACCCATCTGATGGAGGCCATGACGTAAAGGCACCCCGATGGAACACTGCATCTGTTCAAACTTGGCATCATGGCGGGCGGACTGTCAACCACCGATCGACATGCTGGAGCTCATGGCACAAGGGGTGGATGGACGAGACACAGCTGTTTGACCTGCACACACAGAACGCAGCTGAGAAAAAAAGTGATGCCATACGAGGTACATTCATGGTACTGCACGGGTGGAAGAGCAAGATGCTGCCATTCGAGTGCCATAAGGAATGATTTCATGTGAAGACCTGTATGATCCACATGATATGTAAGCGCACTTGTTAAGCATTTGCTCACGACCCAGCAATGAGAGGCTGGTGTGATTGCGGCCACTGTGTTGAAGGACACTTGTTATACTTTTGATCGGTACGCACACACATGACACTAATCATGCTTTATGCTACATCTAAGTCAATATTTTAGAATCATAGATAAGACAATGTTATGTGTGAGGTTAAGATATGGAGTATATGAAAACACCATATCAGTTACCATTAATTAGTTTGTACAACTTGCAGGGCGTGAAGGGAGAAAGGGGATTTCCTGGCCCAGTTGGGGACAAAGGTGATGAGGTGAGTTTAAAAGATGTTTTAAGCCACTGGAAAAATGTTTTTGTGAATAATGTAGTCAATTTACTTCACTAATGATGTCATAATTATACCCAGGGTCCGCCTGGTGTGCCAGGATTTCCAGGTGCAACAGGTCCAAGTGGCCCTCCTGTACGTATCTGCATGACTATTTTTTATCAAAGATGACATTTCTCTTAACAGTTCTGACTAGTGTTAATTTCGTCAACGAAAATAATGACAAAAAATATTTGTTGACGAATGATGTCACGAATATCAGTAAACAGTAACAGTGACGAAATCAGCATGCAATATCGTTGATAAGAAAAGACAAGACTAAAATGTGGTTTAAAAAATAAAAACTAATAAAACATCTTGTCTTTCATCAACATATAATATTCGTCACAATCCGCTGCGATACAGTGTCCATTCATTATGGTGCAAGCAGTAGCATGGGTGACCTTGTAACACGGGATGACTTGGCTTGTAACACGGGTCATAGCGAGTGGCACATCAGGAGAAGTTTGCGCGCACAGTGATCCCGTGTTATAAGCTCAGTCACCTTTAACTCTTTGTCACCACAGCAGTATTACTTGGGCCAAAGAGAAAAGACGATATTTGGGCCCATTTTTATGAGGCGTCGTATACATTTTAAATCAAACTTCACTCAAACACAGACACACAAACTGTGTGCACGGAAACTACATATCAAGTGCGTGCGCACACACCTATGAGACGCGTCCATTTGATATGTAGGTGTTTGAGCAGTTAGTAATATACTGTATATACTGTATGTATGTGTGACTGTTTCATATATGTGTATGCCAGTGTTTCATGTGTGTGTGCATTAGTGAAGTTTGATTAAAGCCATATACGGCGCCTCATACGTTTTTCTTTATTTTGAACCGGAGAAAAAAAGCCGATGTGTAGTAATATCGGAAGGGAAACAATGTGGACACGCAGTTACTAGGGAAAAATACCACAAACCTGAAGAGAGGCATCAAGGCTTACAGTACCATAAACATCACCCAGTTTTACAGCCTCTCTGTGGTAATTGTTACCACATGATAACATAATTAAGTTTCAAAACACTGTCCATACTGCTTCTATTGTTTTGTAGTTAAATAAATATGTACGTGCAGCAGTTGTTGGTTAAAAATGGTTAAAAATAAATATAATTAGCTGAAAACATTAGATGAAAATTAAGATTTAAAATGTTAAGAAACTAATTTTGTTAAAAACCTTAAAAAAGGGTTTTGGCAAGACTAGATTGACTGTAAGGTTAATTAATAATAATCTTATTGCTAAAATGTTACATTTTCATTGACTAAGACTAGACGAAAATACTTAAAGGTTCCTCTGACTAAAACTAGCCTAAAATGTCCAGAATAGGGTAAGATTGACAAAATATGATAAAAGCTATCAGGGACATTTATTCCGGGACTTAGACTAAGAATAAAATTGAAAATACCTGACAAAATGAACACTTGTTCTGACCCATAGGTATGAGGCACATTAACAGCAGATGCTTTAAAGCTCATGTTTTGCTCTTTTATGAACAAGTCTCCAAATCAAGTAATTTTATAAAGGAGTCTTTTAAAGTGTGTCTGTTTATGATCCAGGTAAAATATGCTTTAGATAATGCCCATGAGGTTACATTATAGGGAAATCCTATTGGGTTGTTTATGCACTCAAACATGAGAAAGAACAGTAAGCAAGGAATCTTTTTCCTCATTTTATTTCTTAGTACACTCACAATGGAGTCTTATCTTGATGACTAAAATACTAAAAAGCTAATTTTTCATAATAGATACCCTAAATTTCCTGTATGTTTTAAGGTATGGCCTTGATGAAATGGAAAATGAAGATGCTCAGTTGGATTGAGATCTGGGGAATTTGAAGGGTAAAATACCCCACAAGATCTGAAGGAAATGTCTCGACCCAGTTGTCCATTTTCTTCTCTCCATACTCCATAACGTCTCGGGTTACTTTGCTGTAACCCTGTTCCCTGAAAAGGCGGGAACGAGATGCTGCGTGAAAACGCTATG
>JAQMYJ010000013.1:7950879-7961226 GCA_030014305.1 Clarias laeviceps | reverse complement strand
CTATGACAGCAAATGCGAGAAGCGCATCGAAGAACGAAACAATCCAAGATCAGGACAAATCCACAACAATCAAATCTGGCTAACTGAGTTAGCGACGTACGAAGAATGGACCCCAGGTTTATTTCATGTTTTTTTTTACATTATGGAAAGTTTTTGATGCATTGTAAAAGAAATCACAAAAATTATTACTCTAAACACATTGTATTATTTTTTTTACATGTATACCACATTGTTTATGTATTGATTAGATATATTACTTTGCACAGATAATGTAGTATGCATTGTAAAAAAGTGATAAAATGTGTGTAGTGTAGTTTAAGTGTGCACAGAATGCATCGCACATACTTCAGTTACAGACATATGGTCCGTCACTTGACTGTTGGATTGGTGCTAGCCTGATAAACTTGCTTGCTGACCAGCTCAATAAAAGTTTAACAGTGTGAACACATAATCTGCTCATCCAGAGTGACTGGGTTAGTGATTTGTTCACCAGGGATCAAGGTATAGTTCTCACACATACTTGTTCTCCCTTAGGGCCAGACTCTCCCATTAACCCCCTCTGGCCACGGTCACCCTGCAAAAACACATTAGTGTTAGCACACGAAAAAAGAACAAGTGCAGTACATACATTTAGACCTTTGTCTTATTTTCAAACACAGGGTTTTGGGTTGATTTTTGTTCATTGGAATGGTGAAAAAAGTTGCTGTTTGGCTGAGGTTGTATTTGGTTAATACTAAAACTATGATCAGATTATTTTTATTTTTTAAAATGAATTATTTAAAGACAGAGCACTAACTTTTATATATGTCTGTATGCATGCTAAATTTTAACCCTAACACACTTACAGTGGCACCTTCAACCCCCTGAGGACCTGGATCCCCATCATTGCCCCGAGGTCCCTGGAAAACAATCGGATGGATTTTAAGAGATAGTTTAGTCATTATACAATGCTACAATTATCACCTAAAATAAATGTAACAATATATGTGTGATAAGGTTAAGCTTGCCTAGTAGGCAACTAATATTAAAATTGCATGCCTGTGGGAAGAAAAGCAGAAAAATGTGAAAAAAATGTGAGAAAAAGTATTTTCCATATCAATTACTTATGAACATGCAATTATGCATGCTGACATAGTCATTCCTGTTGTCATCCAATAGATGCCAGTTTTTATTCAACTGCCAAGTTCAAGTTCAGCTGCCATATTCACCACTCCCACGTAACATGCCTTGACCAACAATTTAGATTTTTCAGCGTAAACATTGGAGAAACGGTTGGCTGATTCATAATTCAAACTAAATCTTATAAATTTTTACTTTACCATCTCCCCTTTAGGACCCATAATTCCTGCAGCACCTTGAATTCCCTGTGGACCCTGGTAAGACAAAGACAAGATTGTGATTGCTGTCTTTCAGAAACAGTTTGAATAAATGCTGTAGATGCATTAGAAAGTGTCATGCACTCACTGTTGGGCCATTTGTTCCAACCTCTCCAGGGGCACCCTGGTCTCCCACTTCTCCCTGGTGGGAAAAAAATGTCTCATTTAAAATGGTAGCAGTCTCTAAATGACGAACAATTGCAAAACAGAGGTATGAAAAGGCTTTGGTGCAGTAGAAGGCATGCCGAAAATTCTATGCAACATAAAAAGTGAAGCATGACACTGACACTGAAATTATTTATCTAGAAAAATTATAGATCTCTGCCAGTACACTGAAAAATGAATGACAAAGGAGAACAATAAAGTAGCTGTTTTAAATATTTGAAGATAAATTTCTTTTACAAGCAACTTGTTCTGTGGTATATACACTGGGGAATAATAGAAAGATCCACCAAAAAAATTACAAGCGGAATACATGCTGAGATATAATTAGCTACTAAAATTGATTTATTCAAACATGATTGTGTATATTTAAATAGAGAAGGGTTGGAGAGCAATGAAAAAGCCCAAACTATTAAAAGCATAAATAAAAGACCAGTCCAAGACATTATTTAAACATTCTGCAATTAATAACTGGATGTGTAGTATTGCAATAGCAAATAGCAATGTTGAACATATTTAAAAATTAATAGCAGAACTCCAATTAAACTTAGCATTATGATCAGTATTATAAATCGACATACATACTTAATTAATGTGTATTCTAATTTGCCATGCACTGATTGTGCATACCATTAGATACAAGACCACAAAGATAGAGGAGACATGTTCTTACCATGTGTCCCTGTTTACCCGGTTCTCCAACCTCTCCCTTCGCACCTTTGTGGCCCTATTAAATACATTACATCGTGATTACACTCAGCAGTCATCACTTAACATGTTTATATATGAACTTAATATAAACAAAATAGGTACTGTGTCAAAAAATATATATTGTTCTTTAAAATTGTATGTTTGTCTCTTGTTTATTGCTCACCTTCATGCCTGGTTGTCCAGGGTAGCCAGGTGTGCCAGGCGAACATGCATTGGGGCACTAAAAAGGGCACATGAAATAATTTAGAGGCACACATCAAAAAACACTTGGAAAAAGTTGTATACTGTAGGAATTATTATAAACATACTTACCAGTTCCATTGCCCCACCCAGTATACCTGCAGCACCCTAAAACCAAAGAGGACTATTTAAGATGTTAAATTTAAATTTTAAATGTTGTTCATGTGTGACTACATATCAGAACAAATATGCATGCAACCTCTATTGGAAATTAAATTTGTCCAATTATTTAATAGGCAATTGTACTCCCTCTTTTTAATATATGCAAAACCTCTGGAATGTGCTGTGGTGTTTGGCACCCTGGCATTAGCAGTGGATTTTTTGAGTGCTGTGGGCTGTGTGGAGGTCTTGAGAACTTGAGATCTTGAACTTTTTGCCTGGTAACCCCCATATGCAGCAGACTATTATGTATTGAGTGTACTGACCTTTATTATCATGTTGACAAAATTGACATTTTTCAACATTTTGTCTTCTTGACATTTTGTGAGATAGCACAGGATGAGCTAGCCTTTGGTCCCCACATGCTTAGATAAGCTTTTTATGTGCATGAACCTGTCAACTGTTTACTGTTTATGAGCCTGTTTAGAGTCCATGAGCCTGTCACCTGTTTACCAGTTTATATAATTGATAATCAATGTTATTCAATTCACCTGGCTGTGATGTTAATGTTATGGCTGATCAGTTTATAGCCATGCTGTGTACTTAAAATTTATTTACCTGCAAAAACATTGAATCCACGCAAACAGAATAATTTAGACTTACATGTTTCAGCAAATAGAGCAAACATATTTGGTGTTTTGTTTTATTAATGGAATGACATAATGGCTCATGGACATAAAGGCTCATGGACACATAAAGAACACCTTAAATGGCATTTTAACATTCAGTAAATCAAAACACTCATAGTGACTTTGTCCAGACAATAGATTTTTATATAATATTTTGTTTGTATGTTACTCATGGCTGACTCTGTACTCTGACAACCCCAACTTTCTAACATACACTATGCTGCCAAAAGTATTTGTTCTTCTGCTTTCACATGCATATGAACTTAAGTAACATCCAGTTCTTAATCTATAGTCTAATATGATGGTGGCCCACCCTTTGCAGCTATAACAGCTTCACCTCTTCTGGGAATGCTTTCCACAAGGTTAAGGAGTGTTTATGGGAATTTTTGACCATTTATCCAGAAGCGCATTTGTGAGGTCAGACACTGCTGTTTTACGAGAAAACCTGGCTCATAGTTTCTGCTCTAATTCATCCCAATGGTGTTCTATTGGGTCGAGGTCAGGACTCTGCAGGCCAGTCAAGTTCTTTCATACCAAACTTATCAAACCATGTATTTATGGACCTTGAGTTGTGCTCTGGTGCCCAGTCATGTTGGAACTGGTGTGGGGTTGTTTTTTAGCCATTGAGCTCGACCCTTACTTCCAGTGAAATAAACATTTTATGCTTCAGCATACCAAGACATTTTGGACAATTTCATGCTCCCAACTTTGTGTGAACAGTTTGGGGATGGCCCCTTCCTGTTGCAACATACAGAGTATACAGTTCTGAGCTTATGGTATGGTGTATTAAAGATTCTTACACGTGGTCCTTGTGGTCCACGAGGTCCTTGTGGCCCTCTAACACCCATGGCCCCCTATGATAAAAAAGCAACAAGATCTACATTTGCTCTTAAAAAATGCCAATGTGAGTAAAACCAAATCTAGTTTAGTGTATTCAAGTTACTCACAGGAGGGCCAAATTTACCAAGAATGCCTGGAAGTCCACCAGGTCCTGGTGGTCCCTGCACAAATAAAAAATACAAGCTGTTGGGTCCATTAATTGTGTAAAACCAATTAGTAGTCCTTGGCAACAGAGTTCACAATAATTGAGACAGAAAGAGAGAAATACCTACCAGGGGTCCATCAGGCCCAATACCCTAGAATGAAGGAAGCTTAGTTAGTTTTTCATATATGTATTCTGTAAGATATGTACACTGTTGCTAGTTTAAAATGAATAAAGGTACAAATGTTATAAGAAAACAGCCTCTTTTTATTATTAAAGCTTGATAATATTTATTTAACTTGTATCTAAACATTAAGTATGAGAGTATGAAATATTGACAGGAATTTTATTCTATTTTATTAGTCATTTTTACTTACAGCTCCTCCTCGAGGCCCAGGTTTCCCTGGCTCTCCCTGAATCATACCACAAATATATAAATGCAAAAGTAAAGAAAAATTTGATAACCAATAAGCAGCAACGGATTGAGTCAATGTGTCTAAAAAGACAGCTAACAAAACAGACACCAATTGCAGTATTACTGTTTGTATGGGAGGTACATAAAACCACTTTAAAGATGTAGTCAGCTTATTTTAAACAATCATTTGACCATCTAAACGTTTTATATATAACATTATATAATCATAAAATAAAACACACAAAATGATTTTGGGTACTATAAAGGTATTGACAGTAACATTTTTATTGTAAATTGGTATGAATTGCAGTACAATGCCTAATATTAATGTGTATGCAGACTGAAAGTGTGTAAAAATAGTTGATTGAAAAAATAAAAAATTGATCAACCACAAAATTAATTTTACACCCAAATCGGGTTTCAGGCATTTGCTGTCCTATGTGAATTTTACTTTGATTAAAGATTGTTTACATCTGTTAAACATCTTTTCGCGGCAAAAACTGTTATTGTGTGCTTGCATATCTTTTTCAACTTTGTCAGCCATATTTCTCATTAATTATTATAATGATCCCTAGTCACTGGCCCATTATTACATTATAACAGGGAAAAGCTGTTCATTAAAAGACTTTCAGTCTTTTAATTAAAGATTGTTTTATTGTATTAAATACCCCCAATTATTTTGGGCGGATTTGTCATGTTACACAAATGCTAATTAACTGAATAAAAAAACAAAATAAATATTTTAATTATTCAGCTATTAAAATGATGATATTATGATGATAAAATGATATTGTATTTGTTTAAGGTGAAATATAAGGTAGATACATTTAAGAGGACAGGAAAATTATTATGGCTTATTGCAAGAAACTGCTATCCACATCAATGTCTTTAACTAAAAAAAGAAAGATAAGAATTTTATTTGTAAATTACCTTCTGTCCAGGTGGGCCACCTGGGCCTACATCTCCTGTGGGACCAGTCAACCCCTAAAAAAACAATGGCAACAAAAACATTTTACCCAGTTAAAGACAGAACCAAATAAGAACCAGAAGCAATAAATGACCTCAAAATGTTAAAAATACAAAATGTGTGTGTGTGTGTGTGTGTGTGTGTGTGTGTGTGTGTGTGTGTGTGTGTGTGTGTGGAGGGGGTTATGCAACTACAATAAAAAATATACACTGCACCCATATCCACCACAATGAACAGAACATTTATCACATATTTTGTCACGTATTTAAATATTGCTGGGCCCTTGAGGGTGCTGATGCCCAAACAACAAGTCAATATTTTTGCTTCATTTGGAAGCCTGTGCCTCTAATGCCTGCCTGAGAGGATTCAGCCTTACCATTACTTTTTTTTTTTTTTTCATTTCTTCTCCATTGACCATCTCTCTGCAGCACACTATATTTAGCACCCCAAATAACTGCCACGCACAGACAGGCTGGCACAGAGACAGACAGGGGTGATAAAAATTTTATTGCTTTTTTTATTCACTTAGGTCAGGGATCGGCAACTCGCAGCTACGGGGTCGCATGTGGCTATTTCATCCCTATTTCATCAATGTTTTTGTTGCATGCAGAAATAAAATATTTTTTTCTCTTTAGCAGTTAATTCATAAATGCAACACACTATAAATTTTTATACATAGCATAAATGCAGTGTTATCTTCATTTTAGAGGTCAAAAGTTTTATGGCTCCCAGTATTTTTTTTTTTCCTGTGGGAAATGGATCCAAATGGCTCTTTGAGGTTGCCGACCCCTGACTTAGGTCTTTTGTTTGTTTGTTTGTTTGTTTGTTTGTTTGTTTGTTTGTTGTTGTTGTTTTGTTATTGTTTAGTGGCCCAGAAGTCAACATGCACTCATGAATGTCATGGCACTGGTGATTTTTTGTTTTCTTTCTTCTTCTTTTTTTTTTGGGGGGGCCCCCCCCGGGCCCACACTGGAAAGATATCCAATCCATCGATAAGTGCTAAGATGGCTTTTTTTTATAATGCAAAAAGTCTACAAGTTCTACATGCTTGTACAACAAGACTGTTGTTTAAAGGATGGATTATTTACTAAGTTTGCTTTGTCAGTCAAGTGTGAGAAATTCTTAGCTCTTTTGGCCTATTTGTAGAGATAACTCCCCACCTCATCTCACAGACACTCAAACTCACATAAAAGAACCTTCTGTGTCCTTCACACATGTGATGCTATGTCTGTAATGCAAACAGTGAACATATATGCTTACTGAAGCACTTACATCATCTCCAGGCAACCCAGGAAGTCCAACAGAACCAGGTTTCCCAGAGTCACCATCCAGGCCCTATAAATTGACATAATTTATGTATAGCAAATCTTTTTGCAATTGAATTTTAAAAAATGTCAGTACTTACTGCAGAGCCCTCTTCTCCATCTCCACCTCTTTCCCCCTGATAGAAAAAGTGGTTCTGATATTATAAGGTTCTATCTGACTTTTTGTTCAGCATTTGTTGCTATATAACAGAAATCCAGTCTCAAAAAAACCTAATAAGATACTAAAGTGCTTAATTCAAACATGCCAAATGTCTTAGTTAATAATGTAAAAACAGATTATAATATTTACATGGCACAGCATTTACTGTTAAAGCAATCAGGAGAATTTTTTTGAAAATGAAACTTTTAAAAAGGTTTAATGTTTGCTAAGTTAGGTACATAATTTTAGTCTATGGAATTTACTACTCTTATAATGTTTGAGGTTTATGTTGACACTGCACTGATTTACTTAGCAGCCTCTGCTATACTCGCAATGATATGCCAACATTCATAGACAAAGTGAAGTACACAAAAATGGGATAAGTAATGGTATGGTTGATTATATTCAATTAGGTAATTGGAATGTATAATTGTTTAAAAGTGAAAAAAAGGCGGTCAGGTGTTGTAACCTATTATATTCTTATTTAAATATGTAAAAGTTATATTTTAAAACAGAAAATGAAGCAATCAGAATGAAAAAAGTTTTTAAATATTTACAGATTATTGACTTCTCAGTAAGTATACTGTTACAAACTATACTAGTTTTCTTTTTTTAGAATGTAGAATATGTTTTTAAAAAAAAGGACTGAAATTAATAACTACTTACAGTTAATACTAGCTTACATTGTACCTTATGCATGTATGTGTATGTATGCACAGGTATCTTTAGTGTACATCTGCACAGCAAAGACAGAAATAAATAGGCAAGAACACTGCTATTATTAGCTAATAGACCAAAAATTTATTCTGGAGTTATAATGCAAACATAGAAAGACTGGGATGTACTTTACAAAGCTGCATGTCAACTGCTACACCTAATCTAACACAAATCTGTTTTGTTTAACAAAAAAAAATGAATCACTATCAGTGTCAATAAAATTACATTTTAATCAATGTGTATTGTAAATGCATTAGCTGTTAAGCTGTTCACTTGGGGGAATTGGCTAACTGCATAAAATAATTTATTTAAAATTTCAAAATAAAATAAGTGTAATGCATTTTTTACATGTACATTTTTTTTTATCTTAAATATGTTTACATAGGATAGGATCTTATAATAAATACTAAGGTCAGCAATTCTATGTTGTTCAGCCTAGCTGTGATTATATAACAGAGGTGCAGCTCTCAGTCTATTACTTTTTTGAAGCACAGATAACAAAAATACAGTTTCTAGTTTAAATAAGCATTACAATATTATTATATTACTCACAGAAATTCCATCGATTCCTGGGACACCAGGAGGGCCTGGTGGGCCAGCTGGACCCACATACCTCTGTTAAGAAACATAGAACTACATAATCATCCTTTTTTTACCAGGTAAAATTAATTTGCTTCTATTACCACAGGTCTGGTTAACAGACACAAAATACTTTGAGATAGATACATTTAATAGACCATCACAAAATACAGACAATGAAAGTTATGTAGAGTGTGTAGAAATAAAAATGAATACAATAAACTGAAGGCTACTGAACTGAACTAAATAAAAAAAAATTACTAATTGGTTTAGAAGAACAGGTGCTGCTTATTTACTTATATTGCAGGTGCTGCTTATATTGATACATACAGCATGCTACATTTATTCTCTTATAAGCTATTTTTTTCTGTTTTTTTTTAAATATGCATATGAACATGATTGGAAAATTTCAGTCAGCCTTTGTAAAGCCTTTTTCCCATCTATTCATGAAAATTAAGGATTAGGTTACACATTACTTTCCTATTTCTGACAGCTAAGATTCTGAAATATTCTTGAACAACCGTTTAATCTTACAATAAATTCTAAACCATATACCATATACAACCAAAATATAGGCTGGTTTTGGGTACCTGTAAATTACAAGTGGTTATATAAATACATATAAAGCCTACCTGAGCTGAAGTGGTAAGACATATTCCCAACAAAAGCATTGAGAGAAGCTCATAAAAACCTATAGCAGGAGTCATGGTTATCTTGGTCAAGCCACTCCAACTAAGTCTGCCTCCAGTAACTAAATGCCAAGGAATACCATAAGTACAACCCTCTCATGTATATACATGAGAGGGTTGGTGGAAAGTAATTGGGTAGATGAAAAACTGAGTGTGGAAAATCACAAAGTGGTGGCTTTGTGAATGGCACAGAGCACATTCAGATGTTCAGTGGTAAATTTTACAAGTACATGTCGCTTGACCTACAGTTAACCTTTTATGAGGCAATGATACTGCCAAAAATAGCATGCAGTGTGTCTACTGTCACTGGCAACCTGTTTACATTCAAAGCATCTGCTAGTTTGTTTTAATCAAAGAGTAGAGAGAAACAAATGTATGTCTTTTTACTGGTCAGGACCGCACAATAAAATATGTGCCACAAAGTCACTTGCAAACAACATTTGGTGTGCTCATAAAATCTTGTATTTTTTCAAGTCAATTTTACTGCTCAGAATTTTAAATCTTTAAATATTAGATTTAATTTTTAAATTTAATCTTAAATTGATCATATTTAAAAATATCTTAATTTTCCTTTGTTTTCTTATCTTTTCAGTCTGATTTCTAATGCCTACTAAATAATGTCCTTGATTTATGTCAATGTTTTAATGTATTTTCTATTTAAATTTCACATTTACCATTTACACAAAAATATTCAATATTCACATTTGCCAAAAAAAAAAGGATGTGGACATTCTTTCATTTGTGACCTCTGATCTGAAGCTAGGACTGTTAAATATTAGATCTCTCGCATCAAAAGCAGTTATTGTTAATGAAATTATCACAGATCAGGAGTTTGATATATTCTGTTTAACAGAAACCTGGATTAAACAGGACGTGTATGTAGCTTTAAATGAAGCTAGTCCTCCTGAATATAGCTACATACACCAGCCTCGGCTAACTGGTAGAGGAGGAGGTGTCGCAGTTATTTACCATGATAATCTGTCTATCGTACAAAAACGACACAAATGTAATACATATGAAGTTCTCTATAGTAACATAAGTGTAGCTACAAATATTAAATCAGCTCAGTCGATCCCACTAATTCATTTACAGATCTCCAGGGCCGTACACTGAATTTCTTTGTGAATTTGCAGATTTCCTCTCAAACCTAGTCATTTCTGTAGACAAAGCATTAATTGCAGGAGATTTTAATATTAATTTTGAGAATCCAGAAGACCCTCTGAGAACAGCATTTATGTCCATACTGGACTCAGTAGG
>JAQMYJ010000013.1:7914956-7925310 GCA_030014305.1 Clarias laeviceps | reverse complement strand
TGCCACAAACAGGAAGTTAATATCACCAACCATTTCCATTTTATTAAGGTGTATCCATATAAATGGCCCACCCTGTACATTCCTGCAAACATGACAGTGTAATTTAAAGATATTTGGTCTATATGGGTTTTTGCATGGGCTTATTGGTCTCTAGTAAAAAAATACATTTTAAATGGCCAGTGACCAGAATTGTACAGTTTTTAGCTTGATCGGGCGTGATCATTGATTGGCTGAACAGTCTCAGATAATTTCATTGTGCATCTGTAAGTGTCATTAGGTGCTCTAGAGTGTTTGTATGCTGTGCAGTGATTAGGGGTACAAGAGATAATTGACATAGTGACTAAAGTCAATGTCCAAAGTAGTTGTCAACTGATATACTTTTTGATTAGGTGGTGACACATCTGACATACTGTATTGACATTATCTCTTACCAGAGTGAATTGAACTAATGAAAGCAGCATAATGGCAACATGTTCATGACCTAAAAGCTCCACCATGTGGGAGCATTTTACTCTTTAAAAAATAAATACTAGAATCAAGGGGGGAAAAGGAGTTTGTGATTGTGGGGGGCTGTGAAGGGAGTGAGAGTGTTAAGTGTGAAATATCACACACCTAAAATTTGGCTAAGTAGTCTGTCTGTTGCTGTGAGACAACATGAGGTCTGCCATAGTGAACCCTTTTATCCCTTACACTCTTCGTTTTCTGAACCTTCACCACCCAGATTCAGTCATTTTTGACACAAAGATTCCCTTAATAATTAGTCTTTATAAAACATTTTAAACTACATAATTTTTGCATTTACATATGTAGCTACTCAGAATTGCTCTCCTATCAGCTGAATGCCTTTCAAGATAAATTTAAAGCAATCATCATGCTTCAGCAGCCCTTCCTTCTCTTCACCATTAAGATATACAGGGTGGGAGAAAAATAACTAGGCATTAAAATTATAATAAAGTCCATATTTCTAATACAAATTTGTTGAAACATTTACATTTAGGCATTTGGCGGCGCTTATCCAGAGCGACTTACAAAAAGTGCTTTGAAGTTTCCGTTATTGCCTAGATACTTACACTGGGTTACTAGGTTACTAACTATGGGTTATAAGGTAATAGTTGCGAGGCATATTTTTGTGCAGGATCTTATTGAGAAGCCATACCCACTTACCTCTGTGCATGAGATGCTTGAGACTAGAATGCTGGGTTGTGTGTTTCCCTCTCTGCCATGATGTATGCGTTGTGGCTCCTCCTCAACATTCTGCTGTGTGATGATGTTCAGGGACCATGGCCTTTGTGGTGCGCTGAAATATATAACGATCACATAAACATTCATAGCACTGTATTTCAGGCTTGCACTCCCTGGCATGGTGGGTGGTTGATGAACAGCAGTGAAAGCACGTAGAGGAAGTTCTTTCTCTCTTCAATAGATTTTTTCACAAAAACCTCTACATTTACATAATGGTTATGGCTTTTTGTGGAGGGTACAACTTCTTCAATTGTCTTCAATTGTCTTCAATTATCTTAGTTTTGTCTGATTCTTTGTCTTCAGCACCACTGCTGCATAGTCCCTCGTCAGAGGGATGACCTGTTTTCTTCTAAAACCTTACTGACAACTGAGTTGGTGGAGTGTTATATCATTATATCATTCCTCATTTTTGCTTCATTGCGTATAAGGCTAGAGAAGAATGAGAATGGGAGTAAGCTGACGTTGTTTGCTTGTAATTTGTTTCCTGCACCATCCATTGTTCCAACATGCTGAATCAAAGTTTGTCTAGAATTGGGCCAATGCTTCAAGTTGTATCTATTTGATAGTATAGGCTATTTAAGTACCCTATACTGGGTAACAGTCCACTTTGAATGCTTTGGTAGCTTTTTCCAGATGGCAGGAGGGTGAAGAGTGAGTGTGAGGAGTGTGTCTGATCAGCCACAATGTTGGCGACTTTGCAGATGCAGTGTGTGGTGTAGATGTCCATGATAGATCCTCACTAGCCACTGTAGTGTCTTTCTGCCCGAGATGGCACAATTCCCAAACTAGACACAGATGCAGTTGCTCAGATGCAGTTTTTACTGAACAGCTGGTAGCATATATAATGCACTTGCACAATCATTTAAACAGTGTACAATGTCATTTGTTGAATTTTGAGATCAACTAATGATTTTTTTTTTTTCAAAGTTGATTAATTTATAATGTACAGTAAAACCTTGGATTGCAAGTAACTTCTGTGAGTTTTGCAAGACGAGCAAAAATTCTTAATTTTAACTTGATAAACAAGCAAGGTCTTCCAATACGAGTACGTAGTTGTTCCTTTTGCAGCAGGACGTAGCCCACTACCAAAACAAAAGTGCCAAAACTACCACTAACTGGTTGGCAGACCATGACTGTTACTCTGCTTGATTGTCCAGCCAACTTACCTTAACTGAACCACATAGAGAATCTATGGTGTTTTGTCATGGGAAAGATGAGAAATACTTGTCCCAACAATACAGATGAACTGAAGGCTCCTATCAAAGCAACCTGCTCTTCAGTTCACAACGCCTTAGCAGTGCCACATGCCACAATGATGCAGCAATTCAAATATTGAGTGCATAAATAAACAATTTTTCAGACTGTCTATATTAAATCCTTTTTTTGATTGATCCTAGGAAATATTCAAATATTTACATTTTTTATCCAATTCTAAGCACATGAAAACAGTAAAGGCTTGCAATATTTCACTTGACATGCACATATACTGCCTAGCCCAAAAAAAAGTCACCACATAGATTTAAATAAACAAATAGGTAAGAGCCTTCTGGTGGATAAGTAATGCCTGTGTTTTAGTTGTCAATAATTTATTTAACCATAAATGGTTTAGTGAGTAGCTACTTATTTCTTTAAAAAGCATGCCAGCAAACACATGCTCTGTTTGTGGCAAAGATGTTACTGTTTCATAAGGATCACGTTATTCGCCTGCATTAAGAAAATGCAGACACAACTAAGGAGATTGGTGAAACTACTAAATTTGGGTTAAGAACTATCAAACACATTATTAAAACCTGGAAGGATAGTGATGAACCATCATCTTTTAGGAAGAAATGTGGTTGGAAAAACATCCTGAATGAGCAAGATGGGAGATAACTTAAAGGCCTAGTGGAAATCAAAATTGAAAAAAATTATAAACAGCAGTATAACTCAGTGAAAATAAGAGCATTTCCACATGCACAATGTGAAGAGTACTCAGGGGATTTGGACTAAGCAGCTATGTATCTTTAAGAAAACCACTTATCAGCAAGGCTAATTGAGAAAAAAAAGCTTTAGTTTGCTAGGGAGCATAAAGAATGGACTGTGGAGCTTTCAAAAAGGTCACATGGTCTGTTGAATCCAGATTTACCTTTTTCCACATTGATGGGTACATCAGGGTTAGGAGGTTAAGAGAGGCCATTGTGACTAGTGCCTACCATATAAGCCTATAGGGAGATTTTTTTTATTTGACAATGCTTCTGTTATTCAGGTCTAGTATCAACATTGTGTGGCCAAAAAATGAGGTCGGCTAACTACCTGAATGTACTGAATGATTAGGTTTTTTCCATCAATGGATTTTTTTTTCCCTGGTTGCACAGGCATATTCCAAGATGACAATGCCAGGATTCATTCAGTATTTAGTATAGTGTGTAGTTTCTGTATATGTTTTCTTTGACATATCTGTTCAGTGTGTTAGTAAATAATTGTTGATTGACAGGTTTTATCAGGTCCGTGGGAATATGAAACTACCTCCTCGGATCCCTCACAAAATAGAGACCAGTCTCCTTCATCCCACAAGTAAGTCTTTCTCAACCCATGTATATTTCTGTGCCTCTTATGTTTCTCATTATGAGTCTTAAGATCAAACATCCATGCATACAACTGCAGCATTTTTTATGATGATAATCATAAAATTATATTATGCATGATAATATGAAAAGGTTGCTACATGTAGCTGTCATGTAGCCCTCTGTGTCAGTTAAAAGGATTTTGTTTTGAGGAGTGAAACAAATAAAAACCTAGTAACTAAAGTGCCTATAAATAAATAGAACACTGCCTAGCCAAAAAGGAGTCACCACATGTATTAAACTAAGCAGATAGGTAAGAGCCTTCCATTGAATCTTTACTGTGGTGATCAATACGTTTTAGATGACAACAGGTTATTTAATCTCGTCATTTAAATGTTTGATGAGTTCTACTTTTTTATTATTTGATTTTACCAATGTTCAATAGTGAATTAGAGCATACTCTCACACACACACACACACACACACACACACACAATGCAAAGAGAAATTAAGGGATTGGGGTAAACAGCTGTGTCGCCAGTAAGAAAACCAGTTATTAACTACAGACTAGGGGGCATAAAGAATGGACTCTGGACCAATGGAAAAAGGTCATATGGTCTGATGAGTCCGAATTTACGTTGTTCCAGAATGGTGGGCACATCAGGGTAAGAAGAGGTGGTCAAAAATAAGGTCAGTTGACGATTTCTAAAATGGCAGTGCCAGGATTCATTAGGCTCAAATTGTGGAACAATGTTTCAGGGAGCATGAGACATCATTTTACACATATTGCCCACACATATATTGTCCAGTTAACCTTATTGAGAATTTTTAGGATGTGCTGGGGAAGACATCATGCAGTGGTCAACTCTCTTACGTAAATATGTAAGATCTTGGAGAGAAATAAATGAAACTCCGGATGTTAATAAATGTTGACATTGCATAATCTAATGGAAACAATACCACGGCAAACGCCTACCATAATCAATGCAAAAGGAGTATTGAGGGAGATGGGCTGGTAGAAAAAAATGTCTAAACTTTGAGTGCTTGCTTGCAAATTTCAGTTATTTTGAAAGATAAGCATTTGTCTGTCAAATTTAACAAAAGAACAGGGAGGAGCTGTTAGTGATTTAATTGCTAAAATTCCCAACACCGCAGCCTTACCTCCATCATAATCTAGAGCTTGCTCAATTTGGTAAAGCAGCGCCTCCTGCTACTTCCCTACAACGTAATAATGCATTTTATGCATTTCATTTATAGGCACCTTTCTTGTCACCCAAGGTCACCTTCTGATTCAAACCATAGATAAATGATAACATTGAGTAGTAAGTGACATTAAAACAATATTAAATGGAAACGAGACATTGTCAATCTAAAACGTTTAAAATCAAATGCCATTTCAAATGCACATTTAAGTGCAGCCTTATCATGTTGGGTAAGCGTTTCTGAATAAATGGGTCATAAGTTGAGATTTGAATGTGGCTGGAGAATCTATTACACATGTTTTCTGGGACAGAATTCCAGGGACAAGGAGCAGTGCGGCTAAAGGCTCTAGAGCCCATGGTGGTCAGGCGGGAAGGTGGTGTACCGTGGAGCCTTGATGAAGAAGAGCAAAAAGTGTGAGAGGGGGTGTAGATCTGTACGAGCTCTGATAAATAAGGGCGAGCAAGATTATGAAGTGCTTTAAATGTGAGGAAGGGAATTTAAGAACTCTATACAGTGTTTGATAGAAAGCCAGTGGAGTTGTTGATGGGTGGGGGTCATGTGATGCATTATAGGTATTTGTGTTATGATACGGGAAAAAGTGTTCTGGGTAAGTTGGAATTTGCATTTTTGTTAGAAGACCAGTTAGAAGTGAATTACAGTAATCAATGCGGGAGGTGACCAGTGCATGTATGAGAATGGCAGCAGTGTGTGGGTGCGGAATTCATTGTGGGAGCTGGAGGTCACATGACATGCAGATATTGTTAATACGGGACTCAAAGGATAAAGTGCTATTAAAGATGACCCCCAAGTTTTTGACCTGAGGAGAAGAAAAAACTGAGGAACCACCGATGCAGAGTGTGAAATATTTGGACTTGTATAGAGTGAATTTTGACCCCCAAGAGGAGAACACCCCAGTCTTATTGCTGTTAAATAAGAGGGATGACAGTGATGTAATTAGTGGCTAAATGGTTTAGTAGAATAGTGTTTGAAAGTGTCGAAAGCTGCACTCAAATCTAACAGGACAAGGTTTGTTAATATTCCAGCACCACACGGTAACCATTGGTAACCTTCACTGTGTTTTGTACGGAATACGGACTGAAATGATTTTAAGAGGTTGTTTTTGAGGTGAGTATGCACCTTTAATGCAGCTACTTTTTCCAGTGTTGAAAGGAAGTGAAATGAAAGGAAAATTTTAAATTTCATTTGGGCTAACACCAGCTTTTTTAATGATTAGAGTTATTGTAGCTGTTGGGAGGGATGATGGGACAATGCCGAAAGTGAAAGAGGAGTGAATAATGAGTTATGAGTGGGAACCCTTAACTAGCACCCTTAACTTAATATTTGGTTGCACACCCTTTGGAAAAAAAAAAACTGAAATCAGTCGCTTCCTAGAACCATCAATAAGCTTCTTACACCTCTCACCCGGAATTTTGGACCACTCTTGCTTTGCAAATTGTTCCCGGTCTCTCACATTGGGAGGGCACCTTTTCCCAACAGCAATTTCAAGATCTCTCCACAGGTGTTCAATGGGATTTAGTTCTGGACTCATTCCTGGCCACTTCAGAACTCTCCAGTGCTTTGTTGCCATCCATTTCTGTGTGCTTTTTGAAGTATGTTTGGGGTCATTGTCCTGCTGGAAGACCCAAGATCTCGGACGCAAACCCAGCTTTCTGACACTGGGCCCAAAATGATGATGCCTTGCACACAGTCAAGGCACCCGGTGCCAGAAGCAACAAAACATATTTGAACCTCCACCATATTTGACTGTAGGTACTGTGTTCTTTTCTTTGTAGGCCTCATTCCCTCATTTTCGGTAAACAGTAGAATGATGTGCTTTACCAAAAAGCTCTATCTTGGTCTGATCTGTCCACAAGACATTTTCCCAGAAATGGCTTACTCAAGTACATTTTGGCAAACTGTAGTCTTGCTTTTTTATGTCTCTGTGTCAGCAGTGGGGTCCTCCTGGGTCTCCTGCCATAGTGTTTCATTTCATTTAAATGCCGACGGATAGTTTGCGCTGACACTGATGCTCCCTGAGCCTGCAGGACCGCTTGAATTTCTTTGGAACTTGTTTGGGGCTGCTTATCCACCCTCCGGACTATCCTACTGTACATTTCATAAATTTTTCTCTTCCGTCCACGCCCAGGGAGATTAGCTACGGTGTTGCGCACTGTGGACAAAGGCAAATCTAGATCTCTGGAGATGGACTTGTAACCTTGAGATTGTTGATATTTTTCCACAATTTTGGTTTCAGGTTTGGCTTTCAGGTGTAATTTTTATATTGCCCACACCTGTTACTTGCCCCAGGTGAGTTTAAAGGAGCATCACATGCTTGAAACAATCTTATTTATCCACAATTTTGAAAGGGTGCCAATAATTTTGTCCAGCCCATTTTTGGAGTTTTGTGCGACATTGTCAAATTTGCTTTTTCCCTCCCTTTTTTTGTTTTGTTCCAATACACACAAAGAGAATAAACATGTGTATAGCAAAACATGTTTGGCCAACATTTTTGGCCATGACTGTATGTACTACAGTACTGGTATATCAAGACCGCACTTGTCTGTCAAGTTAAAATCTATGAAACAAATTTTGCTCATCTTGCAACTCGCAGACCAAGTTACTTGCAATCCAAGGTTTACACTGTATATACAGTACGATAGTAGTAGCCCTTTCATAGTAGTAACAGCCGGCTGGTCCATGACGGGTCCGTAAAAAAAGAGTCTCTGCCCGATCCATGTGCGGAATGTGATCCCACGCAAGGAACCATTAACGAAGTACCATTCCATTAACGCGCTCTTGTGCTGTTTCAATAAGCTGGTTGCAATACTGCACCAGCATGTTTTTACATTAAATAAATAATTAGTAATTAAGAGTGTTACAACCCAACATACTGTTACAATGTATAGCGACGCATATTAACACTATGCAAAGTGTCATGTAAATGTTGTATTCATGGTCATTGGTGAAGATTCACTAACAAAATAAGAATTTCAGCCAGAAAATTTCACACCTTCTTGTTTAATCAGAACTCAGTAACAGTTTGGTGGAGACTAACTCTAACATTTAATTCAGTTTTATTTATGTAGCACTTTTAAAAATGGTTACTGTTGCAAATCAGCTTCACAGAATATGAATAAAATTATGGAAAACAGTGTGAAATGTGTGAGGAAATATGTATGAATCAAAATGATCAGGTTGTTTCTGATGAACAAGCCGAGGGTGACTGGGGAAGAAAAAAACTCCGAGATTATCAATATAGGACATAGATGTTGCGAAGTTGCTTCCAAGCTTAAACATGTTAGGATTCCTTTTACTTGCGTCATGTTTTTACAGCACCTATCCAGTAATTTTTTTACTGCAGTTCTTAATTTTGTAACAGTCTTACAGGGTTTATCTTTAAATAAAAGATGGGGTTTTATTCTTATTCTTTTGACTTGGCTAAATAAAACTCCTCTCACTGTGACATATTATCCAAATAAATTGCATGCATAATTAGTTTAATTGGCTTATACAGTTTACAGTATATTGGCCGGTAAAAAACAATGGTGGATAAAAAAAAAATCTTATCATACAAATTATAATTTAAGTGGTGTCAGTGGTGTTAGATTTTTATATATACTGTAATATTGTTAGTCACGATCCTTGCTCCTTGTATTTTTTCATACTTTGTAAATTTGTCAAAAAGACTGGCAACACTGATTCCAATCTCTGTTTAATTCAAAACTGTCAGTGATGTCACATGTTTATGTCTTAATGTGTTGATGGCACTCTGAAAATTAATAAATGGGGATATGTAAATGGTACAGTAAATGGTCCTGTTTACTGATAAATCTAGACACACCTTCCTGGGAATAGGAGAGGGAGGGGTTTAAGCCATTCAGCTGGGAATTGGTTGGAAACTGCCCGGCTTTCAGCTGGGAGAGGTTGTCTAGAAGTTTCTTCTACTGTGTGTGTGTGTGTGTGTATGTATATATGTGTGTATATATATATATATATATATATATATATATATATATATATATATATATATATAGACATATATACAAAACATGTTTATATACATAGACATATATATATGATATATAGTGTTGGTCATCATAGCTAACAAATAAAGATTTAATTAAACCTTTCAACAACTGTATAAAAAATACATCTGATTTATTTCTCACATCTGGGGCATTTAGTAAATATAAATATTAAAACATACACAGCTTGTTCAAGCTTAGAGGTTTTTGGCTAAGAATACCAGTCTTCCAGCATTGCAGGCTTGAGGCTTGAATGGGGGCAAGTGATTATGTTGTCATTTACACTGAAAACCCTCTCTGATGGGGAACTTGTAGTGGGAATAGAAATATATTTGTGGGCAAGCTTGGCGATATGTGGAAAGCTTACTCTGTTTTCTATGATTTTGCTCTTTGTCTATAAAAGGTGTTATCAGGGAGTTGCTTACTTCTGCTTACACAGCATCCTTGTCACAGAGGGATCACTCTTTGCTGCCGCTCTGCTCAGTTTTAAAGAACTTCTCAAAGACTCAGTCAAGGTAGCTCTAGTCCACACCTCCAAACTCATTTTCTTTACAATACTCCAGGTATGCTAACCCCTGACTCCAATTTGCTTTTTTGAGATAATTAACTCAAGTATTCAAATATTTTTTTTCCACTAGCACTGAGTTTTTTATGGTTGTTCTCAATAAAGGCAAATTAATGCAGAAAACTATAAAATTCCAAAATGTTTACTTACTTTTTCTTACCACTGTATAGTTTGTGAATTATTAGTGTGTAAATTACTTACTTAAATTACTAAGATTTATAAAAAAAATAAAATAAATATATATATATATATATATATATATATATTTTATAAGTGGTCAGAAACCTAACTTAAAGAATAAAGTTACGTTAAAACCAAAAGATATAAATATATATATACTGTATATACAGTCTCGATCAAAAGTTTAAGACCACTTGAAAAATGGCAAAAAATCATATTTTGCATGGTTGGATCTTAACATGGTTCTAAGTAGAGCTTCAACATGCAACAAGAAGAAATGCGAGTGAGACACAACTTTTTTTGACCATGCAATTTAATGAAAATAACTAATAAACTGAAACAGGCTGTTTTACAGCTGATCAAAAGTTTAGGACCACACCTCGAAAAAAACCCGTAAACCCCCCCAAAACAGAAATCAAACTTCCAAACATGAGCTCAGTACTGAGTAGCTCCACCGTTATTGTTGATCACTTCAAAAATTTGTTGCGACATGCTTGATGCAAGCGTTTCCATGAGGTTAGTGGGAACATTTCTCCAAGTGGTGAAGACGGCCGCACGAAGGGCATCTACTGTCTGGAACTGTTGTCCATTTTTGT
>JAQMYJ010000013.1:7796281-7809865 GCA_030014305.1 Clarias laeviceps | reverse complement strand
CTTTGTATTGGTCTTTCACGTGGAATTCCAATGAAATTGATTCATGTTTGTGGCTGTAATGTGACAAAATGTGGAAATGTTCAAGGGGGCCGGATACTTTTGCAAGCCACTGTATATTTTTGAGCACTGCGAACAAGCAGTGAGGTCAAAGATTTAAAATGCTATGGCAAACAAACACTGTTGCTAAAAGATTTGGCCATAGAAATGTGACTTTTTTTTGGAATGTGTAGTTTCCTTAGAGAAAGTGAATTTAAACAGCAAGGCAAATTGATTTAGAGGTCACATTATAAAGTAAACATGGGATCTCTTGCTAGATCATCCAATTTCTCTAAAACTACTGATAATCTTTGATAGTTAAAAGAAAATTATGTTGTCTTGTCATGAAAACCTTGAGCATGTCAAGTAAGGTTGCGATAGTTATAATTTCAATAGTTGATCAAATCTTTAAAGCTTTTGAGACTGCTTTTACACGGATACAAAACAGTACAAAGGAAGGTGAGTGTGACAACAGAGTATTGACAGTCAACAATGCTGCGATAATTTATCACATAGTTAAATTGTGACATAACTATCAAATGGCTTTGGATAAATGTTCATTTTACTATTACTAGAACAACAAGTTCATAGATTACGAATTTGATAACAATCACCAACATCTGTCACTATCATGCCAAAAACAAGAGTAAAGTATTTTTTTTTCACTGAAAATGTTTAATATATTACATTATAGGTTCTTCCATTCTTTCTGCTCTACAGACCATTAATGGATAACCCTTTCTCAGTTATTTATTGCCCTTTTAGTTTAATGGTAGATGTTTAAAATTTTATTGAAACAGTGGGAACTTGTTTATTCTCCAATTTTGTAATTTTTTTACCATGTCATAGAGCTGTCACAGCTTTGGGGTCAAAGTTAAATTTAATTAACCTTTTGAGTGCAACACCAAATTGTAAAATGCAAGCATTGCACAACAGCAACGGTATTGCTGTTTCTAGATTAGGGTCACTACATACTTAACAGGGATAAATGGCCTCACTGGTGAAAAGAGATTTTACTGTGCATCTTCTGTAGGTATATTATTCACACTTTTCCCAGATTCAAAAGTAAGGTTGGTAAGTAAAACTTTTTCTAAATTTAATAGTAATTGCCCTTGGACACTTAGATTTTACCTTCTCTGTCTTCAGTGGGACTAGAGTGGCGACTAAGGGATCTGAAGTGCAATTCAGCAGCCACTGATGAAAGACGATCATTCTCATGGACACTGTAGGAATCCAAATAACATTATAGCTGCACGAAAAACTGCTAATATTACTTATTACAGGCTAACACATACAAACAAACAAATTCTAGGTGCAATTTGCAATACATTCCAGCATAAATTCATCAACATGAACAGCCACTTGACCTAATGAACATAGTAACCTACAATGTACAGTACAAACTGTAATAACACCAAAGTGCCTCATTTATTAATCTGGATATGAGTATTTGTGTAAAATCATTACTATAAGCACTTAAAAAAAATTAAAATCCTGTTAATGCAGAAGCTACAAAAGAAACCATGTCATATAAAAGCCAGTCTGTCTGCACTGGCTTAAACAAATGCTAAAACAACTGGCTTCAGCAGATAAAAGAACAAGAGCTTGTTTTTTTTTTATTATAGTCAAATAGTTTGAAGTAATCTAGGAATTGGGAGGTGATTACAAATGGCTCCAAGTCCTGGCAGCACTTTGCCATTGTATTGTATTTGGTTTAATATAAATCAATAAGTCTCCTAATCTGTACCAACAAAAAACCCTATGTTGGTACAGATTAGGAGCTATCAGCTAGAATGTATCGGGATCAATCAGAATCACTAATACAAAGTTGAGATAGGGATATTTTATTATTATTTTAATAATGTTTTGTAAATATAGTTTGGTACTTTTATGTTATACAAGTATGTTATTTTATTATATAAAAGTCACACAAGCAAAAATTCTAAACTCATTCTCTATACTGCTTATTCTGTACAGGGCTGTGGGAGGTATGGAAGCCCATCCAAGAGGACTCGGGGCACTAGACAGGGCTCACAAGTCACACACTCTCACAGTATGGGGAATTTGGAAACATCAATTAGCCTACTATGTATGTCTTTGGACTGTGATGTGAACACATTACTCCTATCTTGTCCACATTGCATTGACTCCCAATGAAATTTCCCATTGTAAAATACTACTATTGACTGATAAAGTATTGAATGGTCTCTCACCATGGTACCCGAGTTATCTACCAGTATTCTATGGTCTGCCATGCCTACTTTAAGCAGAACGTACAGGCTATTTGTTTGCACCTTGTATAATGAAAAACTACAACAGGGTTGCAGAATCTTTTTCCTACAAAGCCCCCAGTGTTATGGAATAGCCTTCCAATTTATGTTTGGGACTCAAAAACAGTCTGTGTTTTAGTATATGCTGGAAACTTATTTTTAGTCAACACTTTTGTGAATTTTTCTTGGGTAAAGGTGCAGATCTAGGAGACTCTTAGGTGTAGAGTTTTATGGTGAACGTTTATATATGGATGTTGTCCTCCCCTATTATCATGAGCTTAATCAGTTTTTTTTGCTAGTGTCTGGTTGCTCTACTTCCCAGGGAACCCTCAGGTGTGTGTTTCCCTTTGGTTTTCCCTTTTAATTATACTGTCATACCTAGTCCTTTTGGGAGGACTAATAAGACAAATAAGAATGGCTTCCTTTTTGAACTTGGTTTCTCTCAAGGTTTTTTCCCCTTGACATCTCATGTAGTTTTACTTTGCCATCACAATTTATATGCAGAACATTTATTTCTATAAAGCTGCTTTGCAACAAGGTTGTTGTTAAAAGTGATGGTGTAGGCACTATGGCCTTGCACTTCCACCATCAAGGGTTCGAGTCCTCGGGTCTGTGTGCATGTTCTCCCATGCTTCTTGGGTTTCCTCAAAGTACTCATGTTTCCTCTCACAGTCCAAAAACATGCAGATTAGGCTAAGAGGTGTTCCCAAATTGCCCATAATGTGTGATTGACTATGTGACTGTGTGGGCACCCAGCAATAGACTGGTCCATGATGTATCCTGACACGTGCCTAAACTCTTCTAGAACAGGCTCTATGAATCTGTACAGGAAAAGCAGTATAGGAATGAATGAATGAATATGTAGTAATAAATCAGGATATCATTATACAGTTTATTCTAATATCAACATCTACGCTGCCCAGCCCACCAAAAAAGTCACTAATTAGTTTTAAGTTAGTAAATACTTGAATACTTTTTCGTACTTTCGGAAAAGTGGCACTTTTCTCTGCCATCCTTTAAATCACACAGTGATGTTACATTTTCACATTACATATATACACCAATCAACCAAAACATTAACACCACATGTTAGCAATGATTATCAATTATATACCAGTAAACTGATGACAGGAACATGGGCACCCAAAGCTCATCCATGCCTGTGGGGACTAAAGGCCAGCCCCATCTGGTCTGAAACAGAAATGGCAATGCAGCACAACTAGCCAAAATAAATCCTGGCCACAACAGAAAGGCAGCAGGACACCCAGTGCACCACAGGCTGCCACACTTAAGGCCAGGCAGGTAAATAGCATAAGGCCATTGACCTAGCCTCCAAAGATCCCAGGACCCAATCCAATAGATGTACTGGACAAACAAGTCCACTCCACCTGCCAACGTCCTGATGCCCGACACCACAGTACATTAGACGTCTTTTGGAATCATGCCTCGATGGGTCAGAGCTGTTCTAGTGGCAAACGGGGCAGCTACCAATGTCTATACAATACCAGGGATAATATTTTTCATTATAATGTCATGGCTAATCTGTATAAAATGTGAATGAGCATTGTCAAGTCATTTTCCTTCAATTGGTTTATACCGTGGTAAGAAACATTGACTATCAAAGGAATATCACTGTAGGCAATCATATTTTGTCACCCAATGACTGACAAAAAGGAAAATCTTCTACCAACTGAGCAGAATACTGCATCTGCACAGAGATGTTGCATTCAAGTGTCTCATTTGTGTTTGCAAATTTTCTAAATCCTCGAGGCCTTTGCATGCATGCAGCTCTTTTATGAGTGCACAGCTCTCAAATCCTCACAATTTTTGCACATGGAGTGCCAATGACCCAGTGGATGAAGTAAAGCCTGACGGGGTAGATTGTATGTCCATCAGGAATTTCCAAAAACTGGGAAAACAATGAGGGCCAGGACCTTCTTACCTTCCAAACAAAGGACTAAATGAACTGTTATATATTGGGGATGGTAAAAGATGTTAGTGATATTATTTTCACAGATTTTTGCCTTTTATAGAAAGAATGACATGTACTGTATAAACAAATATTGTGCTTAGACTTATATTAATAACCTTTTAAGAAAATACTGCTGACATCTTTAAATATTGGTTAACAAAATTAGCTCCAAAACACACGACCTACCTGGCTCCCTCAGTATTAGGGATAAACAGTGACGGGTTTGGAGGATCACTATGGCATCGAGGAACTTTGACAGGCCGAGGACTATTTCGAGGGGCTGGAAAAATAATGATATCAAAAAGAACGTCCTTAAGTTAGGTGTTGATAAACTACAAATATTATTATTCTGAATGTGAAAGTAAACAAAACTGATTTCACTTGACTTGATGCTTCACGGTAGAATCACTATAATTGGCAAAAAAGACTAACCAAGGTACAGACCGCTCACAGGGCTGTGCGGCTTTCCAATAACATGGCCGATGCACTCATTCATCAGGGCCTGAAGACTCTGAAAAAAGAAAAGGTAAAAAAAAAAATCTGTTCATCTGTGTACAGTGATCTTGTGTACCATAAAATGTGAATGGAATACATTGTCGAGGTTATTATTACTAAAAATGCGAATGACTGAATTTGCCGGGCTTGACTTGATCAACTATGAGCAATGACCATAGCACAAGCCAATTAAGAACAAGCTCCCATAAACCGTTCCCCCCATTATTTGGAGATTGCAAGTTCGAATTCTGCTACAACCATTTGTAGCTGGGAGTTGGTCATGATATCGACTGGTGTCACCATATATAGATAAATACAGTGCTGTGAAAAAGTATTTGTATTTTCTAATTTTATTTCCATATTTATCTTATTTTAATAATTCAGATCATAAAACAAATTTTAATATTACACAAAGATAACCAGAGTAAATACAGAAATTGAGTTTTAAATAATTTTAATGAAAAAAAGCTGTTGAAAACTACCTGTCCCTATGTGAAAAAGCAATTGCCCCCCTTGCTATGAATGAACTGTGATTTTTTGGAAAGCCGAGTTAAATTTCACTTGCCACACCCAGACTTGCTTAAACTAAGAAATCACTTAAATAAAACCTGTCTGACAAAATGAAGCGTGCTGAAAGATCTCACATCATTATCTAAAGAAACAGATGAGCCATTTCCAAGGCTTTTGGACTTCAGAGGACCAGAGTGAGAGCCTTTATCCACAAATGAAGAAAACTTGGAACAGTGGTGAATCTTACCATTACGATTCATCCAGGAACTCATAAAAGAACCCAGAACAACATCTAAAAGAAATACAGACCTCTTGTTGCCAAAATTCTTCCGATATGAAAGACTAATTGCCAGTTATCGCAAAAACTTGTTTGCAGTTATAGGGCAAGGCAAAATTTAACAGCTTTTCTACCTTCACAAATGAAATAATTTAAAAACTGCATTTTGTATTTACTCAGTTTATCTCTGTTGTAATAATAAAAATTAGTTTGTTGATCTCGATAAATTAAGTGTGACAAACATGCAAAAAATAATAATAATAATAATCATGAAGAATCATTGTATATTTGTAAGTCCTGTCCAGTAATCTGGAGCACTGTTTACTGATTTATTTGAATGTGAGATATCCTGTAACCTTGTGTAGTTTAACAAAAAGTTTAAAAGTTAATTAACAGCTTTTATCATGAACATACAAGTGAATCTTTCATGAAAGAAAAGTTACAAAAATATTTGTATAAGCTGTGAATTGTAAGAGAATTACACATTAAAAGTATAAAATAAGGAATCAACTAAAATCAGAATCAACTTGTCAAACTTAAAAAAAACAAAAAAACTAAATCAGAACTGGTCTATTCAATTCAATTCAATTTTATTTGTATAGCGCTTTTAACAATTGTCATTGTCGCAAAGCAGCTTTACACAATCAAAAGTATTATTTAAGTTTGTATGGAATTTGAATGTGAATGAATCAAAATGAGCAGAAAGCTAAAAATCATTTACTATCTAAAAACAGCAGAGATTAAATTTCAGAGTTTACCAGAAAATCATCTTCAGGCAGTGCAGAGATGAAAACAGGTTCAATGGCTTGGAGGAAATCAAAGCCTTGTGTTGCCCACCTATCATGTGCAGAGAAAACAAATCTATCAACATTTAATTTTTTATTTAGTTTTAATACTAACATTCTTACACCCAGACCCTTTTAAATACTGTAGGTATAGCATACGAGACTCTGTAGATGCCTAGAGAAGGAGATGGGCTAACCTGGGACGGGTACCTCTTCCACTCTCACACTTTGTTAGGACATAATTCATCCACTTCCGAGCGAAGGCAATGTAGCGTTCCCCAATCCGCTGCCTGAACTCTCCCGACATCAGCCTCACCACCTCTTTATGGTACTATAAATTTAGAAGCAAAAAAAAAAAAAAAAAACACTTGCTACTTAGTGATTTTAAGTATAAATTTGACAGGGTACTATAAGCAGATCATTAATAAAGGCAGTATGGAGATGAATTAAAACGGATAGAGATAAATTAAAACCTGTCCATGCAAACCTCAAAGGCAAAGTTGTAGCCCTGAATCATGGCTTCTCTGTAGTACTGTTGAAGGGTGACGGACTCAGACTCCTCTACTTCTGCCTCAAACTCAGACGTGAACATGTATTCTACATGGTCAATGGCACTGTTAATCTTACTGCACAAGTTCAGAGCCTCATTCTAACAGAGAGAAGAGGGAGGAGATTAAAACACTAGAATGTAGTTGCTTAAGGGTAGCAATGAATTACAGCCAAACTGAACCTTAATTGACTTCCATAAATTTATAAAATTGTTAAACATCAAAAGTTAGTATAAAGTAATGTACTAGTATTGTTTTTGGCAGAAATGCTTAAGCATCCATCAAAATGTGAGTGGTTTTATTAACATTTACAGTCCAATTTAGCATGATCACATTCTAATAGGGTACAGAAAAGTTAGTACCTTGAGCTGCTCCAGGGCTTTGGCAATAAGGGGCTGGCTGGAAGTCTGCTCTCGCCGTAGAGTCAACAGCTCCCCCATAGACTGCTGAAAGGCTTTACGCTGGGCCACCAGGTGGCCAGACTGCATTACAATCAGCAACATATTCTCCACCTAAAGGACATTTAAAGAAACATTTGAATTCAGATGTACAGATGGGTTGAATGAGAACGAGTACAAGTATTTGATTTTCAGTCAATTATTAGTTTTGAATAGTCAAAATATCCATTAAGTATGTGAGAGCATTTCAAATGATACCTTTTAATGGCAGTATAATGCCAGTTGATCTGTTACTTACCTTCATTGCCTTCAAGGTATCTACGGTTTCCATCTGTGGCACCAGTTTGACCCCAGTCCCATCCCACGAAGCCCAACTGGCTTCAGCATCCACATCCCCAGCTCCATGCTTGCTCATGAGAAGGAAGGCCTCATCCTCAGGGATCTCATCTGGCTCTTTGGAGCACTCCTTCCCTGCTGCTGCATTCAGTAGCTGCAAAATGGTGAGGCGCTGGTCCATTAGACCACATGGGATAAAGACCTGTAGTTCTTCCAAGCCTGGGATATAGGCCTGCAGAGTAATACAAAGTACACATGCATCCATGAACATACACACATTTTGTTCTTAGGATTGTGGATGTTTACATAAGCCAATTTAATTTTTAAAAGGACTGATTTTTTTCGTCCTCGTTTACATATACATATACATGCGCTATTTGCACAATACTATGGCCTGCTACGATGAGATGATTTTTAATTGTCTTTACACAAAAACACATAGAATTAGAAGAGAGGGTACTAACATTTGCACATGACTAATGTAGTGTAATCTACTAGATGTAATCTAACCTTAGCCTCTGCAACCAAAAGGTCAACAGCACCGGTGACGGTCGTTGTTAACCCGGGCCACGACCGATCCGGTATGGAAATTATATTTTTGATTCGCATCATTGATTTGGCAAACGTTTTACGTCGGATGCCCTTCCTGACACAACCCTCTGCATTTATCCAGACTTGGGACTGGCACAAGAAGACACTGGATTGCGCCCCCCCCCCCCCATGGTTGCATTCTAGTCTCCACAACTCTTAGCTATCATTCTACAGAAAGAGCTGAATTGGATTTTAAACTAGCCCACTATTATTTTTTGTTGGCTACACAAAAAGTTTGTAAGTTTGTAAAAAAAAGGTCCTGCTAACAGACAAGAATGTTAATTTATGGCAAGAATTACACACATGTTAACCTGTTTAGCTTTCTTTGATGGAAAGACCATCAATACTTTCAGTCTGAGCCATGGTCAATACCAGGTAACTGTATTAACATTAAGACAAACAGGGGAGAAAAAAGTACCTTAACATAGTTCCTTTGTTTCAGAGCGTGGAGGATGCAAGACACTCCACTAGCTAGGATGAAGTCAGCAGCAATCTCAAGATCCTGCAGAACAATTAAGTGCTTTAAGAACAAATCATGTGGCATATGTGGCAACAAAGGCATAAAAACAGTGTAAAGGCAGTAAAAAGAAGCAGTAGGAAAAAGCAGAAAAACAGTCAACATCTGAAGAACATGACTGCAAATTTAGTTCTGCATTTTGCAGAACAGTTATTTTTTTCATAAAAAGCAAGACGTATTACAAGTTGGTAGAACATTTTTGTACATTGTTTTTTTCTGGCACAGATGTGGTAAAAAGTACAAATGGCAAAATGTTTTTAAATTATATTATTAGTGTCATTACAACACATTAATAAATATTGAAGAAGCATCATGTCTCCCAAATGCAGTTCAAAAGATATCCAAAAGAATATATAGTAATTTTCAGAAGGAAAAATGTTCTGTTATAAACAAATTTGTGTCTGTATAGGAAAAGAATTAAGCCTGAAATGTCATTTTTCTCATTTTGCTGTTAAACTGTTTATATGATAAAAAAAAAAACTGTAATCATGGTTCCATGACTTCCTCTACTACATAAATAGACTCAGAGCATCGACAAATAATTTTTTTATATATTAAAAATCTCTGTGACAAGTCTTGTTTGGCTAGGTTACATAAAAAAATAAAAAAAAAACTCGGTTAAAAGTTTTAGCTCCACCTTACTGTGAATTTAAACAAAACTTGTTAGGATTAGAGACCCTTTGAATGAGGTCCTTTAATTAAAAAAAAAAGTGATAAAAATATTTAAAATGGCTGCTGAGATACACCCTTACTTCCTGTTTGGTGCCTTTACCATCAAATTGTTTGCAATGTATTATGGGTGAATCATTACATAAATCAAATATAATTTTTTTTTCTGTTCTGGTCTTTTGATGCTGCTTGCCAATTTATGATGTTTGATGAAAATCTGTAGAAGACATCAAATTGCAGTTTTGCTCAGCTTCATCATTTGAGACATCACAAATTCAATAACATATCAGGAGCACATGGTATGTTCAGGGGAATCAAGCGAAATAAAAATGATTTCATTTAAGCCAAATTATAGCAAAACCACTTAGGAGGAGGTGCTTTAATGATCTTCCATGTTATTGATCTTCAATTATCTTCCTAAGCTTTCACATCCTGTTTGTCAACTTTGATATTGTTGGTTTGTTATGAACCATCCTGTACATCAAAAATCAAAGAAATAACTTTTTCTGAATAGTCTTAGCATGTTGTGATTCACATTTAGCAATGATTTAACAAGGTTTGCAGGAGAAAACCATTTCTCCTATAAAATTTTATTTGTAACAATTGTGGCAGAAATGAGCATCATGGTGTCTTTCGAACGGCGTTTGATTTAAAGAATCAGAGAACAGATCATGTTGATATATAACTGTAAATGTACAACCAAATTTTGCTCTATTGGTGATGCTAAAGGACTTGAGTGGCCTAAACCCAAATTGGTGTCAAGGTACATAAATGTGTACATAGTTTTCAGTCAGCTTAACTGTACAATTTTGGTTTGACTGGATGTTTTTGTTTAACATTATTTAGTGTACACATAATTCATATTTTTTGCACACAATGTTTTCCAAGGCTTTATATAATTCAAAAAATACTAAAGAATTTTTTTTAAATGGAAATGTACATTATAAACCCTATTAGAGCCCACGTCATGATTACATCTAGAGTGTTTTCTAGAGTCAAAACAACAAAAACTTAGAGGCATCAGCTATCAAAAATATTAACTTGCTCTGTTGTTGGGTGCAAAAGAATTGGGTATTGCTTAGTTTGAAAATGATTGGAGCTAAAAGTTGTGAGGTTCATAGAAAAAGGTCCACACAACTGAAAGAATTAAAAGAATTTAAAATGTTTGTCAAGAAATTTCAAACTAAAAAAATGATAGAGATCAGACAACAGAAAGATATAAATTGTCCTAGAGTAAGACTCCACAGAAGACCTTCCCAACAAAGATTCGGTGTTGTTGTCAAGACATGGCTTTACAGTCTGACCTTTTGTCAAGATTAGTCTTAAGATCATCTAAGGCAGAAAAAAAAACTATTTTGCAAAAGTATGACAAAAAATCATTCGCCATATTGTTTGTTGAAATCAACCTCAGCAATGGATTAATGTAAAATGAGAATGCTGTCCCTATGAAAAATGCTTAAAAAAAAAAGTTATGATCAAAAATTTACCTTGAAATTTGATCCCATAGTGGCGCTAGAGGCACTGACGATCAGAGCCAAAAGTGTTGAAATGACTATTGGCACCATGTCAATCAGTACGCCCTATTTTCATACTTTTTACCACACAGTTCTAGAAGCTGAAATAGAAATTAAATGGCTCCTGTAACCTTGATGTGTCAGTTCATTAGGCTGAGTAGGTTGGATGTGAGATCTAACAAACATATTTGGTGGAAAAAGTGTAAATGATGACTCTGTTTTCTGTTGTATAACCATTTAAGTAAATTAGGCTCTGCCTCATTAGATTTGATTAAGCTAAATGGCCAAAATTGCAAAGTTAAGAGAGACAGCATGGGAATAAAGATGTTTGACTCGATATCTTACAAAGATATTTTAATTTTTATGTGCAAACATGTGAATACCATCTCCCTGAGGGTTGAGCAAGACAGTATCACTTAATAGTAATGTTTTTACTATGTATTTAAACTACGTATATACAGAGGACAAAATTTTGTATGGTGATGCATAAGTCTTACCTTACGTAGCATTTTTGCAAATCCCAGAGCTTTAGATGCCCGTTCCCTGGCCTCATGGAAAAGCTCCTTGAGAGAGCGACTTGTCTCAATCACAGATCGCCTGTGGGGCCAGGCATTAAGCATTTGTATGTCATGTAATACAACACACAAACCTCAAACTGTCAATTTGCAAATATTTATCAATGAGCACATTTAATTATGTTGCAGTGGTTTGAGTCATTTAACATGTTACCTGATCTCATCCAAGGCAGTACTTCCATCAGCACTTTCCCAAAACTCGTCACAACTCTTCTGAAGGCCTGTGTCCAGAAAGTCCCCAGTTGATCTCAGCAGCATGCCAGCAATGTCACTGGAATTAAAGAATAAAATGTAGCAGACTCAGCCAGAAGAATTACACAAAAAGATGTTGTCTTTTTGGTAGAGGAAATCTGTACAGTGGCACCAATACTTAAACTGGCATAGGGGAAAGTATAAAGAAAGAATAGTTGAAAATGTGTAAAACATTTGAAGAAATTATTAAAGGCCATAATTTACCAGAAGAGCTTTCCAGACTGAGCTTCTCCACCACGAATGTATGGAGTGATGACTTTGGTGAAGTTCCACTCCTCCTCAAGTAAGTTTTTCAGGCTGTGGGAAGCTTGTGGAAGCTGCTGCAACATCTCAATCCAGCTGCGCATGTAGCCAAAATAAACCTGCATACATTGTTGAGCGTAACCATTATTGTTAAAAGTTCTAAACAGCTCTAAAGTCTTCTTAAAGGTTTTGGTCTGTCCCACTTCAGCGTGTTGGTTCCTGTTTCCTACCATCAATTGGACGATCACTTGCTCCACCCTCTACCTGCCGCACCATTTTATTTACACTTTGTTTTATCCTGGTTTTTGTTAGCAATGGAGTGTAGATGAAGGGTATTGTGTTGTACTGTGCTCTTAAGTGCTAATTAGTGGAATATTATAAAAGCTGCCATATACAGAGCTGCTGAAACAGCACATTTTTCTTGAGAATCCTGAGGCAGGTCTTGCATCACACTCATTTGGCTGTGGTGGAGACTGGCGCTAGGCCCAAGGATCCTGATTCCATCACATGAAGCTCAACCATTAGGGAAGCCTATGCTCACTTATTTAAATAAAATTAAGGCAGCTGGACTACAGTCAACAGCAGTATAAAGCTCTAAACTAAGAAAGAGAATGAAAGAGCTGATGTTGCTCTCATGTGTTAGTGTTGAAGACTACGCCAGCTTTCAGTGCACCTGCAACTGGTGTTCTCCCTGCCTGCTAATTCCAAAGCCTGTCAAGCCTGCTTAGATTATCGAAAAGTTAATGCTTTAACTAAAGCAGACTCGTTGTGATGCAGTGATCACATAAGAAATGAAAAGTCTGCTAAAAAGCTAGATATTTTAAAAAGGTTACTGGCCTTTCCTCTCACACCATCTGCATCTGAAATGTCTGCTTTCGCTACACCAGACAGTTTCCTTCAATATACAGTGGAACCTCGGATTGTGATTAACGCTGTTTGCGAGTGTCTGCAAGACGAGCAAAGATTTTTAATAAATGTTGACTTGAAAAACGAACAAGTCTTGGTTTACGAGTACCATGTATCTCACATGCGCTTCTTGTTTTGACACCAAGTGTCACGTGATCACAACTGAGCCAACGTTTTTTCTCTCTCTTGCACTGTGGAATTGTGGGTAATCGTCTCCCCTGCTGGGTCTTAGTGCACGTCTCTTACTTGTATAACCAACATCTGTGCACATGTGTACTGTGTACTATAACACTGTGACCGTGTGTGTGTGTGTAAAACACATTTTATTTTGTGTTTGTGTACAGCGCATGAGTAAAGCAAAAGAAAGTCTCATTAGAGAGGTTTTAGATCAATTTTCTCTCCCTCTCTCTCTCTCTCTCTGTAATAGCTTGCATTTTGTGTGCGTGCGTGTTATTGGACACTGTGCCACGTTTTACAGCAGTAAACCCATTAGTATGCGCTCATGCTGTAACGCTCAGGTTTTATTTTAGAGCTAATTACACAAAAACGGAATCTTAAATCTGAACACGGGCTAAAGTGTTGCGCAATCTTCGCGGAGCAAGTAAAGACACGTGACAACAACACTTACCAAAACAAACCAAAGTGTATTAAAGTGAAAAAAAGATATATACAAACAAACTAATAAGGTGC
>JAQMYJ010000013.1:7741819-7755814 GCA_030014305.1 Clarias laeviceps | reverse complement strand
TTTCCTCCCACAGTCCAAAGATATGCAGGTTAGGCTAATTGGCGTTCCCAAATTGCCCGTAGTGTGTGAATGTGTGTCAGTGTATATATGTGTGTGCCTTGCAATGGATTGGCACCCTGTCCAGGGTAAACCCTGGCTCATGCCCTAAGCTTCCTGGGATAGGCTCCAGGTCTCCGTGACCCTGAATACAGGATAAAGCGGTATAGAAGATGAGTGAGTGAGTGAGATTGATATCCTGATTTATAAATAGATGAGTTAAAAATTAATATGTAATAATAATATTGTCCGGACACCTGCATCAGCAGCATGCAGCATACTGGAAAGAAACCACAACTCCCAGCACACACGCTTTGCATTATGCGAGTTCTAACCACACACACCTGTGTGCAATTAACACTGTGGTATAAAGAGAACTTTTGAACAGTGAGTTTTGTGAAGTATACACTCTTTAAGACTATGCCAAGCACTATGATTTTCTGATACTTTTCATGGATGTAACGATTTTCAGATTGCGTTTTAGGATTGCCTGCGGTACACTGTTTGTGAATCAAATGACCTATGCCTGTCCTTTCGACTATGATTTTGACACACATCTTTGTTTGTTTGTTTGTTTGTACTTGTCCTCATTAAAAGCAGATTCTTTCTCGTAATCATGTCCTCCTCTTTCCGTTTCATAACAAATATTATGTCATCCTTGATAATGTGGGGTTTGACTCTCTCACATTACAATATTCCCAGGAACAGAACAGACATCCAACATTAAGCTTGGTAACAATGCGCTGGTGCAAGCTGTTATGTGTTACATGCTGATTCACTCTGTCCCTCTCTGTCTCATTTTGACTTTCAACCACACTCCCTTGCCACATACCACCACCCTACTCAGGCCAGGAAGCTGTGTGGCATGCAGCCTACTGCAGCCCCTGCTAGGACACAATTTATGCCCCCAGCCATCTGAGTCCTCTATCCTTTCCCCCAGTTAGGCCCTCAGATCCTTTCCCCCAGTGACTTTTACTTTTATTTTAGATTTCATTTATTTTATTTTTAATTCTTTAAATTAAATAAATTGCTGTTTTGAGTTTTCTACCTTTTACGTTCATTGTAGTGTACTTAGGGGATTGAACGGTGCTTATAAATAAAATGTACAGAAATAAATAAAACAAATGTAATTGGGCTAGTTTTTCTTACTAATAATTTTTTAAGTGGATACACTCTGGGTATAAAAAAAGGTTGCACACTCTAATCTTTTGTTGGTTTGCCTTTTGCTTTGATTACAGCCGTGGCATCATTTCGATAAGCTTCACATCATTTATTTTAGTCCAGAATCTCATTAATTTCTCTTCAAGATTTTATATTGATGATGGAAAAGGCCGAATGGAATCATAAATAAAAGGATTTTAATTTTCACACATGCATTGGCCACCACAGAGTCCAGATGTTTGGAATCTTTGATATTTTTATGGAGACACTGTGGTCAGACTCTGCCATCATCAAAACAAGATCTTGGAGAGAAAATAACACAACCTTGGTCTGAAATAATTGTTGTGACTTTGTTTGTTTAATGCCATCAGGCAGCCAAATCTTGCAACAAGCACCTGAATCAAGTGCTGTCAACATGTGTAATCCATCTGCTGGGTTGAGTTTGATCTGGACCTGACACAATGAACTTTATGGTGGTCCTGAAGAAATCAAAAGAGCTTTGGGTGCAAAATGAGAAAGCTTTCCTAAGTTCACCAATAATTACCATATTAAACTCCATGAGATTTGCTCCTTGAATTTAGAGGCTGCAAGGCAAGTAGGAGATTGAGACTTAATGATGGATTAAGATGGATATATGTTTGCATGATGTTTTTCCTGCTGAGTTTTTGATTATTGGGATTTTTTGTGGTACTGGAACTGGTTCAAAGGTTAAGATGTTGAACTTCAAATTGGGAAGGCTCTGAGGTCAAATCCCAGCACTTCCAAGCTGCCACTTGAATAAATCCCTTAAACCTCAACTGCTCACGTCTATAAATGAGATTTATGTTAAGTTGTGCTAGATAAGGGTGTCCTCCAAATCTGTTAAATATTGTACTTTTTATTTCCTTTAATAAGGATTGCAGTTGATTGTAGTTGCAATTGTTCATCAATGGTTTGTATATAGTGGTCTGGTATAGTAGCATTGAAGGGATGTGAAGAGAATTATTTATTTTGAAGATGGATGCCCATTCTCTTTAGATGTAGCTATAAAATCCTGGATCTTTGAGTAGAGAATCGTTAAAGCCCCTCTGAAGACACTGGAGGATGATTGCTGATTGATATATTCAGTTACAGTGGATGTAACTCAGGATGCAGTGCCAGTCCCAAGGCTTTGTGTTGTGTCAGGAAGGGCATCCGGTGTAAAACCTGTGTGGACCGGATGGTCCACTGTAGGAGCAGCCGAAAGACCAACAACAACCCTACTAGATGTTTAAGTTTGCTAGATGTGTAGAAGTTGCAGAAAATAAATGGAATATCAGTGGTTTGAATAGACCAAATATATTTGTTATAGATATCTGGCTGCTGCTGCTGATAGAGATGTGTATAGATAGAGGGATGTGTAGTAGTGTTATTTCATTTAAAAAGATGAGTACATCTCTTTAAAGTTGTAATTTGTAAAGAATGTGTAAAATGATAGTTCTTGGAGTAAGCACTTATCCATGTTTAGTGTAATATGCTGTATTTTGGCTGTAATCCAATCACTTATGGCCAAATAATATTTTTGGAAAAAAATCTATTGGGTTCATTATTGGTCACATTATTGTTCGTTAGTGTGTACAGTACAAGTATGATGAAGGTTTCTTCTTTTTGATTCATTAGGTTGTTTTTTTATTTTATTATGTTCTCAAGAGAGAATAGAAGTGACAATTGGACATTCTTTAGAGTAGTCAATGTGCAACTTGTATAGCAGTACAGATTTACTGTCCTCTAACAATAACTCAACATGCAGACCTTATTGTCTAAATAACTGGCAACAGAAATGAGTACACCCTAAGTGAACATGTTAAAACAGTGTCCAATGTGTCAATATTTTGTGTGAGCACCACTGTTATCTACAGAAGCATGGGCTTAATCCTTCTGGGCCTGGAATTCACCAGAGCTACACCTGTTGTTGCTGTGATCCTCTTCCACCATAATGATATAACGGAGCTGTTGGATGTCAGACACATGGCGCTTCACCACCATTTGCTTGAGGACGCCCCACAGGTGCTCAATAGAGTTCAGGTCTGGAGACGTATTTGGCCACTTACAAAACACATGAACGTGATTATTAGGACATGTGACTTTGCATGGTTAAAGATGTACAGCTGTTATCACTTAGAGTGTACTTACTTTTAAATGAGTAAATCACAGTAAATCTATACTGTTATACAAGCTGCACATTGACTATTCTAAAATATATCAAAGTTTAATTTCTATAGTATTGTCCTTTGAGAAGATATACTAAAATGTTTGCTGAAATTCGATGGATGTACTTTTGTGAGTGGCTGTACATACATACATACAGTACATACATACATACACACAGTACATACTAAAATGTTTGCTGAAATTCTTCAGTGCACATCACATACAGTATTCATTTGTAAGCAGCAATTTATCAAATTTAGTTTAAAGTGCCAACAAAAATATGCTATAAGGTCAAAATATTTTGGACACCTCACAATCAACTTCTGGGTTTTGAAATGTTGTTTGGGGATTTGCCCATTGAGTCACAAAAGCATTATTAAGGTAATTGAGGAGACCGTTGAGGCGTTGGGATTTGAGTTCAACCCAATGGTGTTTTTCACTAGGGTTAAAGTCCAGGCTTTATCTAGACCACTCAATTTCTCCCACTCCAGCCTTATACCATGGACCTCACTTGTACACAAGTGCAAGTGCAAGTGGAACAGGTTTGGACAAGGTCTCTAAAATTCAGGGAAGTAAAATTGTATTGCAACAGTATACAAAAACATCCTACAAAACTGTGTGCTTCTAACTTCGTGGCAACAGTTTCCGAAAGACCCACACATTTGTGTGATAGTCAGCTGTCCTTTTGGTTATACTTGACCATACACAGCCATAGCATTAAAACCACTGACAGGTGAAGTGAGTAACATTTGTTAAAAAGGGGTGGGGTATATAAGTCAGAGAAGTTAGTAAAGGGAGCTGTTGTAGTTGTTGCATTTTTAGCAGGAACAATTGGCAAGGCTGAGGACCTGTGTGACTTTGACAAGTACTAAATTATAATTGCTGGATCACTTGGACAGAGCATCTCCAATCTCTCATTGTGGGGAGTTCCCAGTATGCAGTAGTTAGTACCTACCAACAGTAGTTCAAGAAAAATTATTTTTGAACCAAAAACAGGGTTATAGGTGCCCTAGCCTTACTGATTGATAGCAGTGGGAAATGAAAGCTAGGTTGTGTGGTCTAATCCCATTTGTGCTACTGTGGCACAAATTGCTATGAAAGTTAATGCTGCTAAGATTAAGATGTCAGAGCACAGTACATCTCACCTTGCTTATATAACCACAGATAGGTCAGAAAGATTATGCTGACACAACCACAGCCAAAGGCAAACGCTGTTACTTTGATACATACCAACAAGCTAAACATTGTTGCAGACAAAAATAACCCCTTCACGGGAACAGTATTGCCTAGTGGCAGTGGTCTCTTTCAGCATGATAATGTTCCCTGTCACACTGCAAAAAATTGTTCAGAAATGATTTAATGAACAGGATTTATGATGTTGACTTCACATTTCACACATCAGTCTCAGTGAGCATTTGTAGGATGTGCTTAATGAACCAGTCTAATCAATTTAGCCTTCTCTTGCAATTTAAAGGACCTGCTGCTAATGTCTTGGGACAGATAGCACAGCACACCTTTAGAGATCTTGTGGATTTCATGCCTCAGTGGGTCAGAGCTGATTAGAGCAGAACCTACACAATATTATGCAGATGGTCTTAATGTTATGGCTGATAAGTTTTACATTAGCTTTGGAGTTCCCAATAGAAATACCAAATGACTGTACATATACCAAAAATACAGAAAGTCTTTAAAGGGCTTGAACTTTTGCTGACTTACTTCACTTTGTGGTATGGAAGAAGACTTTTTCACATAATAAAAAGCAGTAATATAAGATAAATCACGGGTTGTTTAATCAAACATATCCGCAGAAGTCCAAGGTGAGGTTGTGTAAAATACCCGAACTGAGAACTCGGTGGTGAAACCAGAGTGTTTTCACATTTATTAACAATCCAGCAGCTTGCAAATGAAGGTTCACTAAAGATAGATTATTTATTTCATACAAGTACTAGCAAATATACAAGGTCATAACAGTTCAAACTGTTCATGTTTAACATAGTTGCTAAAAATTGACAATAAATATTATTGAAATGCTATGGAAATGTTACATTTCTTTTTTTTTTTTTTTTTTTTATAGATTTACACAATGCATACTGTACATAAAGGTCTGAATCCAAACACACATGAAACATGAAATTCGGACTCAGCTCAAAGAACACTTTATTGACTGGACCTTTTTAAATTTTAAATCAGGACCCCTGCTCTATTTAAAAATGGATATGAGATAACCACACAATAAACATTATTTCACAAAACATTTCATTTATATAGTAATATTTTATGGTCTTTTTAATTACTTAGTTTTACTTCAAAATGTAAAATGTGTGTTCCATGGTACAAATCACCTTTTTTGAACCTTTGCATTATCACAGATATATTTTTTTCATTTTTTTTTTCAATTAGTGCTATGAGTTGAACTTGGATGCAATCCTATTCAAAGTATTATAAGAAATTCTGCATAATTGGTCGTTTACACAGGCAAATTTCCTTTCATGTAACAAACACAAATGAACTTTTAATTCCTAAAATACAATAGCTAAGGCCATGCAGATAAATTTTTTAGCTTGTTCATAGCCAAATAATCCAATGCAGGCTCAGCAGATTTCCTGTTCCACTCGGACAGCGATCTGGCCATAAAAAAACGTTGCATGTCTCTCGTTGATTACAGAGGTACTTTGTAGTTTGTCCCATCCATGTGACTTGGAGCGAACCTGCTGACAGTCTGAATTTCCTGGGGTATTTCTACTACAGTTATGACAAAGGGAAACAGAAGAGGAAGAAGTAGAAAATGAAGATAACATACTGCCTGGTAAAAGGACTTGGTTTGTTTCTTGCTTATAACTTTTGGGAAAATTTGTATTCATTGTGAAAACAGTGGAGGACATAGATCCATTCTGATGGAGTCCACTATCTTGACGATGCTGATCTGTGGCACTGGCTATTACATAAGCGGGAGTTGTGAACACTCCGCCATCTTCATCCGTTCTTCCTTCTTCTGCCTTTTGAATCATACCTAACCTGGTCTGTATCTTCTTTCTGAGGTTCCTTAATGCCCCCTGGAATCGCTTGCTGAGCAGAGCATACAGTAATGGGTTAATGTCTGAGTTGAACAAGACAAGCCAGTACGAGAAAGTGACAGCTGCAGGTGGGACCTGGCTTGCGGATTGTGAGAGGGCAGTCTCTGTGGCCTGCACCAGAGCAACTCCAATGTAAGGTGTCCAGCACAGAAAGAAGGCAGCGATAACTATGAAAAGCCTCACAACACCATGTTGCTGTGGTTGACTGTTCTGCAGTGTGCTAGCATTTTGGAGATGAGCAAGGAAGGTATGCAGACGTCCACGGTTATGTCTGGAGCTGCTTTTCCCATCAATTTGTGACACTGAATCTCCTGTAAGATCTGTATTAGGATGAGGAACATCGAACTGAGATTCTGACACAAACCTCCTACTTACATAGTACACAAGCCTAGATGGGTCATGCACTTCCAGGTCTACAGTTGAATATTGGTGGGACGATTCAAATGGTGAGGATACGGGGTGGCCCTTGCTGTGTTGAAAATGCTGCTGAAGGCTGTGGATCCTCTGAGCATGGTGCTGGGCCACTCGCACAATCTTCACATAGCAAAAGAGTATTACTGTGGCAGGAAGGAAAAAGCAGAGGGCTGCCATAAAGACTGTATAGCTGGGACTGCTAGCCCAGTTGACAGCACAGCTATACATAGGGCTTACAAAGCTGATGTTACTCCAGCCTAGGAGAGGGGGACAACTGGTGATTACAGCCTGTAGCCAAATCCAGAGTACAGCTGCGCAGGTTCGCCATAAAGTACAACGTGAATTATAGCGCAGACAGTCCACAATAGAGTAGTAGCGATCCAACGCAATAGCTGCAAGTGTTAGGACTGAAGCACTACAGTAGACTGAGGAAGTGTAACCCACATAAAGACATAAATCCTGCAGTAAATATAAAGAGAACAAACATTAAATACCATATACTGCACATACCACACATTTATATACAGAAACACACACACACACACACACACACACACACACACACACACACACTTGAACTCCTGCTCATTTTTGCAGTTATTCAGTCAGTTAATTATGTGGCAGCAGTGCAATTCCTTAGTCATGCAGAAACACTGCAAATGAAATGTAGGTAAACATCAACATTGACATTAGACATGGCATAATTGTTGATGCCAACTGGGATGGTTAAAGTATTTCAGGTACTGATGATCCCCTAGGTCCCACTAGGCAGTCTATAAAGTTTACACAAAATAGTGCCAAAACCAGCCAAAATTATTTGCTGATAAGCGGTCAGAGAAAGGCCACTGCCGGGAGCAGTATACACTAATAATTTATTTGACTGTTTTTAGCTTCAATTATGGTGTGCAATGTGGAGATCAATTTGTGTGTGAAGACGATTCCTTATGCTCACAAGGCCACTCTTCAACAATTGAAATCCTGGAATATCCTTTGGATAACCTGATCATTCAGTACATTTTGGGGGCCAGTGTGGTAAAGGCATTGGTCTATGAACTGGAAGGTCACACAATACCACCAAGTTGCCCTTGTTGGGCCCTTGAATGCTCAGATGTATAATGAGATAAAAATGCAAGTTGCTCTGGATAAGGGTGTCTACCAAATGCTGAAACGTAAGTGTAAGTATCAACTCAATATGCTAAATCAGAATTTGTTAGATCACGTTACTTTTTTTCCATTTACATGACCCCCCTCCCCCCCTTTAATCTAACAAGTGGTTTCTTATGACCACTCAGCTCTCTAGTCCCAGTCCTGTAAAGTTTTGTTACATTGTTCACATGCAAATGTTCTTTTACTATTAAACAAAGCTGTGATCTCTACTGTCGCTAATTTGTTACAAATCAACTTTGCTGAGTATTTACTGTAAGTGATCTCCACTATCCTTTTAATAATGTGTTCCAATAATTTTAGTTATTTTACCTTAGTTGTGTTCTTTGCTTAATATGTGGCAGAAAATTGACCCAGGCAGTGTAGTAACTCAATCACTTTTTACATCAATGCTAAACAGAAAAGCATCTTAGAATGCACCAAACACCAAACCTTCAGGTGGATGAGCTACAGCAGCAACAGATCACATTAGGGTCCACTCCTGTCAGCCAAGAAAAGACATCAAAGGCCTAGATCAAATGTAAATTCACGTTGGGGAATCAGAAACCTTCCAAAAGTCCTCAAGTACATCACTCTCAAACATAGGAGATACTGTACAGCACATGCTGTACACGCTCTTCCAGACCAAACATTCCTGCCTACATGTAAAGGGTGAAAACAGGGTTTCAAAATGTCTTTCCCTGGAACGTGTTTTCCCAAAAGTCAGTTTTCAGCGACCAGCGTTTGCATGTTGACAAAAGACTATATCTCAGAGAAAAACTCTTTTTAAAACTCCTACGACATTTACACCTGATTAAAAAAAAAAAAATCTGTTAAAGTGTACAGGATCCCCTACAGGACAATCGTATTTCAGGTGGAAAAAGTCTGGTCTTTTGTTGGTCTGGTGATGTTGCGTAAATATTAAGCAAAACTCGACTTGTATCTGGATAATTTGACGCATTGTGCTGCTGCCACGATTAACTGATTAGATATCTGCATTAATGAACAAGAGTACCTATTAAAGTAGAAAATTCATTATATATATATATATATATATATATATATATATATATATATATCTGACAAAATCAACATACATTAAATAATACAATTTTCTGGGTTTTTAATTCATATTAATTTAATCTAATTAAATTTTTTTGGAATGTTTGTCTTAAGTGTAATTTTGTGGGCATTAACAAACATTCATAATGAAGATGTATGAGTAGCTGGCCTTACTAACAGTGCAGTTCACCCATCCATTATTCATGATAGAAACAGCTACAAATGGCATGACACCAATGCCAACCAGGAAGTCACTGATTGCCAAATTAATAATGAGCACAGATGTCACACAGTGGAATGTCTTTGTTGCCACCACAATCATGATGACCAGGATATTTCCTAACAAACAGAAATTTTTATTACTTTAAATTTAATCAATTCAACACAACAAAGTATTATCTTATTATCTAAACATAAACACCAAATAAAAAAGGGTAGAAAAATTATACTAGCAAGTTTCTAGTAACCTTTGTGTTCTACTTGCTACTTGAATGAACAGTTTACAGATCATACATATTCAGATGGACGATCATATATGTTTTTAGGAAAACTTAAAATACACAAAATCGTAAGGGGATGCTTATACCAGCATCTTTTTATCTGGTATGAGTGCAAATAGACAAACTCTTTTGTTCCAGTTGATTTCATCCCTTTTTTTATTTTAAGGCCGAAAATACATTATATACTAAAAGACATAATAGCGAAAAAAAGCAAACGTATCAAAACTACATTTTCGATAAGAAAATTAGCTGAACAGAACACAAAGGTTAATGGTACTAGAAGTGAAGAAAATATACCAGTGGGACATATTTGCAAAAAAAATGTGGTTGAATAATAGTTAATATTTCCATGACCTAAAAGTATGGGATCAAACAACATAGTATAAGCTAGTTTCCTTAAACCATCAAGATAATGTAAATCACATGGGAAAAAAACTAAACAAAAATACACTATAGCTTGTTAAAAGACAGCTTTTCAGTAATTTGTCATACTACAAACTACTGAAACTAGTATCTATGTAAACAAACCAGATTTACAACGGTCATAAAGAATAGACCCAAACAGCACTGTTAACAAGCAAGTAAGATACTATTTAACATTATAATTAATTGTTTTAATTGTACAGCAAAGCAACAAACACACAAAAAAAAAAAAAACTCTACTGCACCCGTCACTGCGCCGACACACATGAGCACCATGAGCACCTCTAGCAGCAGCTTTCCATGTGGAGAAAAAGACAGCATGGAAGTTGTGTTTGTCTGTAAAATCTGCGTTTGACCCAGAAAAGTCTCCCTGGCATCCAACCATACGTTCCCTGGTATGTCCATTTAAATTGACTCAAGGATTCCAAAATAGGTTGGTAGATAAATAATACAATAATTCAAACTGAAAAAAAAAGATCTACTCCAAATCCCTCTGTGTTTATTTTAAACAAAATGTTGCCATTTAGGTATGGCTTAACCAGAAATAATAAAACCTACATTAAATTCACTGTTGGCATTAAATTGTTGATTGGAATTGTGTGTCAGCAAGAGCGCTTTCTTCCTCTGTGAAGCGAGTGGAGGCAGCAGGTGTGTGTAAAGAGAGGGGCGGGAGAAACACTATGTATACATCAATGCATTTCTTTAGCTGACAAAGGTGGAAAATCAAACACTTAAGAAACTAAATTAGCAAATGGCAAAATTACACAAGCTAAGTAAATATGTCTGCGGGGTCTTTCAACAGGCTAGCGACTCAGATGTTTCATTTCCCACAGTCAGGTCAGTGTTTTAGATGTCTTACTTAAAACTATTTTTTTCAAAGCATTTGTATGTTTTTAGCACATATTTCCTTGTGTGATGCATAGCTTCAATATAAACTTTTAAAAACATTTAGATCTTAAGACTGAAACATTGTCATAATTCTTTTTGGAATCATTCACCTCTTATTTTCCTAATATTCTCTCAGGATGAAAAGACCAAAGATGACAGCTTTTTTTTGGATGAGGTAAAAAAAAACTGTATTTATTCAAACTTAAAACAATAAATATATCAATTCTAATTCTATTCAAATACAAAATTCGACATTTCCCACTTTAAGGCTGGTTAATGAGGCACATACATTTCTCAGGACTTCAAACCACTTACTTAATATCTGACATTAATAAATAATTAAATTTTCAATTGTGTGTTTCAATACTGAAACCTAACCCATCAGCATAAAGGGACAATTTCAATTCAGAGTATTTAAGCGAATTGGTCAGGACCCAAGTGCTGTCTGGTGTATTCCCACACCAGTAGGGCGGCGCTCACATGCACGTTCAGAGAACGTGTCACTCCCTGCTGAGGAATCTCCACACATGTGTCCAACAACTGCAGGAGGTCAACAGGAATACCCTCACGTTCATTCCTAATAGAGAAACATAATGAGGTATATTAATTCTGAACATGTCATCTGGATAATGTTATTAGATAAACCAACAGACATATAGTAACAAAGAAACAATGTGATGACACAAACCAACCTGGATATAAAATCGGAGACCCGGTACTATTGGATGTTAAACATCTCACAAAAACTCAAAAACCCAAACAAAACTCTACCAAATGTAAAAGTTTTTAAATAGGTATTCCCATATAATAGCACAGACATGGCAGACTGCTGTGTCAACAAGACCCTCCTGCCATGTGTACAGCACAGGCCTTTCATTATTTAAAAAAATAATAATCTAATCCCATCCAATGTACATTCTTAGGGAAACAAATTATTTGCGTCTGGCAGTCAGGTGCGTCTCTGCAGGTCTCTTTTCTGTTTCAAATCTGATTCGCTTCTGAGAGTTCTGATAAAACAAACAAACAGTGTAGTGTGTGAACATGCTTAAAGAGCGCCATTCAGTAACCATGCTCATTTATGGACTGAATGGATATGTTAAGAACTAAAAATTACATACATTTGAGCATATACAATGTCCTGGAAATCATTATTTGCAAGCGAGCAAGAGAGAGAAAAAGTAAGAGAGAAAAAAAAGTGTGTCTTGTGCTAAGTCAACATTGCTTTACAATTTAAAAACTCCGTCTCTCTCCATCAGTCCATTTGAGCCCAGTGCAGAGCGAGCTGTATGGGCGGAGTGAAGATACATAACACTTCACCTGAAGTACGGTAAAAGGTTCTCTTGCCTACAATAGCAGTGGCAGTTTTGTTTGCAGCATTTTCATCTGCCCATGGTGGGTTTAATGGTCGTAAAAACATGTTAAGGGGAATTATCAATCTCATCCATACTTTAGCATTTGATGGCCAACATTATTCTAACTAGTTCGCTTGCTGCTACTTTGTATTGAGGCCCTGTGTGATTAAATCAGACTTCCTGACTACTTGTTTTAATAGTAAATATCTAAAGAAAATAAAAACAACCCTGTGAGTTAAATGACGCATACAATATAATATAAAATAATAGAATAGAATATATTATAGAATAGAATAGAATATACATTAAATCCCCAACATACGAACATTTGAGTAACGCATGTTTAATTGCGGAAGTGAGATCACATGTCTGCCGTACATTGTCACGTGTGCAAAACAAGCATGAAAGCAGCGATGAAGTTGGTGTGATAGGAAGCACCAAGCAATAAAGATGGAGACAAATGTGAAAATAAATGAGAGTTGAGCGAGGTGAAAAGATGGCAGACATTGGTTGTTCTTTTAACATGAATCGTTCAACCATCAGAACGATTCTTAAAAACAGTGCACTGTAATACACTGTGTATAGCCAATTGTTAGTATCTGAGTACCTAGACAATGTTTGTTGGACTTATGAATACAAAATCTTGTTCATATGTTGGGCACTTGCTATACATAGAATATAAAACGTAATATAATATAATAGCACATGTTTTTCATTTTACATTTTCTGCATAATGTTATATATGTTTATTAAATTCATTTTCTTTAAGTTAGTTCTAACCTCTTTGATTGTGAAGTAACTGGTAACTTTGAAAAGCAAGATTTGCTATTTAACCTGATAATACAAATCACAATTTATACAAAATCCTGGATTTTTACATTTCAAGTGTAAGGACTAATCAACATTAAAATCAGATATCATACACCTATGCATGGATTCTTAACCCCCAAATACTGCAGATGAAAACTGCTTTAAATTTATATGAAATGATAGTTCAATAATAATAATAAGAAGAAGAAGAAGCAGAATATTTAAATAATGAGTTTTGTGGTTGTATTATGGGTAGTTATGTAGTTCTTGTATGTTTAATGATTTATTTGTTAGTTGTACGGGTCACCATGTTGCTTTGCTTTTTTCTCGTCATGAATATATCTGAGTTTTGCTGACGAGCTTCCTGCATGCTGGGACAAGCCTGTTCTGTCTTCAACATGTAGAGGTAACGTTCTTACCCCTTGAGAACATTGCCAATTAGGCAGAGAACATTCAGCTGCAATGTCAGCTCACACAGAGGATGCACATAAGATTAACAGGATCTTCTAATAAACATTACACCTTACTGACCTCATAATATCTTAAAAAAAAAAAAAAGTGATTATTATTCATTACCCTAAGAGTAGAAGAGTCTTCTCTGGAAACCTATAATTTTGTAAACTCTGGCTGTTGACTGTCTGTTCTACCCCGATGATACTGTAACCCTCTCTTTGCTTCAGCTGCAGAAAACCTGCCAGGTCCATGGGCTTCACCTGGGAGAAAACACAAATAATGTTAGCCATTTGACAAAAAAAAAAAAAAAGACTATGTGAAAAAACTACCTAAAATCTTCTTTGTTCCTACAGACCAGGTCCTGATCCCATTCTTTGTATGCCACTTTAAATATCCAAGATAAATTTTTTAACAGCCATTGTTTTAACATCACATACAGTGAGGTCAATAAGTATTTGATCACCCTGTGATTTTGCAAGTTCTCTTACTCAGAAATCATGGAGGGGTCTA
>JAQMYJ010000013.1:7719299-7741719 GCA_030014305.1 Clarias laeviceps | reverse complement strand
ACCCCTCCATGATTTCTAAGTAAGAGAACTTGGAAAATCACAGGGTGATCAAATACTTATTGACCTCACTGTATATTTTTTAATCCAATGTCACATTCAATTTTGGCTGAGATCTTGTCAGAGGGAAAAGTTAAACTTTGAATGGGGTGAAAATGTGAAATTCATACTAGCAAGTCAAAGCCTTTTCCTCTGATTATTCACTAACAATTGATGTTCTGATGACCATACAGTTGCTTAGCACCAATCCTGTGACCTCTCATCACACTGCACATGTGAAATTGCACTGTGCATTTAAAAAATGTAACATTCAAATAGCTTTTATTTCTGTGATTTTGTATCAAACTTCTCCAAGTGATCTCTTATTACGGTCATTCTCTCATTTCTGATCACATTTCATCGGCAAAGCTAGAGGATCAGCACTATCCCTCCAGGTTTTAATAATGTGCTGGACTCAATTCCTAATTTCTAAAAATGAGGGCAAGCCGTGTGTGTACAGACATATGCACACAGCGATCATGGTCAGTGGAGTGGACAGATGGTTATTGGACTACAACTGCAATAAAAAGCTCCCACTATATGCTAGAACAGAACACTTTTTCAATCTTATCATTACAGGTAAATATTTATTTATGAAATGGATTTACACTAGATAAAGGACCAACATGAATATCAGTCATCAGTCAAAAGAAATGAAAAACAGAATAAATGGGAAGATGGGGGAGTCACTGAGACATTAAAAAAACACTTTCATGACATTTATCTTGATGTGCTCAGCTGAGTAGAGCTGTGAATCATGGAGTAACTACATTTGATATGATTACATTTTTGGTCATTGCAAATATCTATATGATTAGATTTTATAGCACTAAAGGTTATTGACTAGTAGCTGAATAATATCTAATATCTGTTCAATATATTCAGATCAATATAAATCTGAAAATAAGTGTGCAATTCAAGGATAATGTCATTGCTACAATACAATACCAGTTAGAATTTAAGTCTACATGCTGTTTATATATTATAGGCATACAATTAATTATAGGACTGAGGAAAAATATATGATATGATACATGATATAATATATACCTCCATCAGAGGAAGCCACAGCTCAGAAGACACACTCAGGGCTTGAAATTGTTTGTCACCGACATGATGTAGGCCACCAAGCACAAGAGCACTGGCTCCAAATATTTCACAAGTTCGACAAAGACCTTTGACAAATATGAACACACAAACGCACAGAAAAAGACATAATGCATATTTACTGAACTAGATATAGTAACTAAGGCATAATTATTAATAATCACATCAGGACAAATGCCATTTGACAGCTTCTACCTGAGGGAAAAGAGACATGAATAAACCACAAGTGACGAGGGGAAATATTTCAAAATGGTTTAAACTTATTATACACAGTTTAAAAAAAGAAGATAAGATTTGGACTTGGACGGAGCAAACAGTGCAATGCAAACAGGTATTAACTGTAAGCAGAAGCAGAATGACTGTATTTACAGTCATGGATATAAATCTTTCAGTGCATTAGCAGCAGCTTGGGAGAAAAACACAGGTTGGTTTGTTTGCTGTCTTCAGCACCTGTGTGCGTGCGCGCGTGTGTGAGATGGGGGTGCAATAAAGGCTACAGCTAAGGGGAAAGAAGCTGTTCCTCAGTCTGTTAGTGCATATCCTGACTATCCTGTGTTTTTTTGCCTGATTAACGGGGGACAAAAAGTCTGTGTCCTGGATGAGTTAAGTCCTTAAAAATGTTGCTTGATCACTTGTGTTGATGCTTGCGTAAACAATGTCCAGATTGGGCAACTTACCTATGCAAGTCTCTCTGGCTCTCTGCAGTACAGCTGGTGACGCTGGTGACTATCCTGTGACACAGTGGCAGAGAATGCTCTGTCTTGTGCTCCTGTAGAAATTCTCTAACAGCTGAGACAAGAGTTTGTCTTATTTCAGCTTTCTCAAGAAGTAAAGCCTCTCCTGAGCTTGCTTCACCAGATAGGAGATGTCATTAGTCCATGTTACATCCTTCATAATGTGACATCACAGGAATTTGATGCCATAGACCCTTTATGTGTGACTTAAGGTGACTCAATATTATGTGGAGCAAGAGGTGTGTCGTTTTTCTGGTTGTCCTGTAGTGCATAGAAATCTCCTTTTAAACCTCTTCTCTATAGTGTGTCGTGTCATTTCCGGCGAGCAGTCTGACTATAATGGTGTTGTCAGCCAACTTCACTAGTGATAACTAACCCTTAGAGGAGTGGATAAGTATGTAGAAAAAAAGGACTTTCCTTAGGATACAGCCCTGTGGTGCATCTGTATTAAAGGTAAGACTGGACAATGTGCAGGTGCCCACCCTGACCCCGAGTTTGGAGGCTGATAGTGAGGAAGTCCAAAATCCATGAGCAGAGTGTGATGGTTAATCCCAGGTTGCTGAGCTTGTTTACCAGTTTATGGGGACGATTATATTGACAGCGGGACACAAGTCAACAAATATCATCCTTAACATATGTGTTGGAATGCTGCAGATGGCACAGGCTTGTGTGAAGTACAATCAAGTTTTTAACTTCCACTGATCTGTTTCCACCGAAAGGCATTTCTTGGCATTTATTACCCACTCAAGACACCACTTTCCATCCCAAAAATGATAGAAAGTAGCCCAAAAGTGATCCGTAAATGTTCTTGGAAGGTTGCTAGAGTGACTTTTACAGTATGCATGCATCCATTCATGAGGTAAAACATTACAGTGCTGTCAGGTTTATGGAAATGAGTGCATGTCTGAAAGGGGCTTAAGGGTACATGTGTACAGTATATATACAGTATACGTGAGAAAAAATGGCTCATACCACCAAGGTTTGTGGGCTTGTCAATAAGCGAGGCGACCACCAGGAGGGCAGTGGTAGGTTTGCCCAGACGTGCTCCTCTCTGCTGGGCCACAAGGTCTGGCTCCACATCTTCCACGTTCAGACTCCAAGGGGCAATCTTTTTTTGCACATCTACCCAGCGTTCTTCTTGTTCCAACTCACCTGTAGGAGACACAGACAGTGGACAAAAACATTAACAAATGCCATTATAGTTTCTTCCTGTGCACCAAACAGGTGATGTCACTAATTAGTTCTTGCTTACTGGCTGACGAGTTGTACTAATTATAAATCAGCTCTTTTAGTTAATGATGGAATAAATATGTAGCAATTTTTTTTCCTGATGGCAGGTTGATTTTTGTCAGCACAAAAATGACTTAAACTAGGGAATTGTGAACTTCTGTTGCAAATTTCTGTATATCTTCAGGAAGCAATCAAGCAGGCCAAGAAATGACTTCATACTGAATATTGATTCTATAGTAATTCCATTGCATAAAATAAATTATTATTGACTTTTTTTATGAGAATGTCATAGCACATAAAGCTATGAATATTTAAAACAAGTACTTTTGGTGTATATAAAAAGTCTCTCTGTTGCATGCTAATGGTGCTACCTCTGTCCTGTTGAACCCAGTCACCAGGTTTAATCTCCTTCAGCTCTCTGCCTACATTTTTTAAAGGTAGAGAGGAAAGGTGTTTAAAGTCCACCAGCTTCTCAAACTTCCATATCGGAATGCACTCATCCTCTGTCATTTCTGACAGAATAGGGAATGTGTGGAAAATTGTCTAAAAAGAGGAAAAAATCTTTAAATTACTACAATTTTATGAGCAATAGAAGATTAAAAACTTCAGCAAACTATGTTCCAAAAGTCTAGATAGGTGAGGAAAACAGTTATTAAAAAAGGAAGAGGGCAATGAGAGTGTGGGCTCACCTCTAAACTATAATCATTAAGGGGATGAAAGGCACTGAAGAAAAAATGCTCCTGTATTTTGGACCAGTTCTTTACGGCATTTCTGCAACACACACACACACACACACACACACACACAATTAAATAAATGAGAACACAACATGACCGTAATAATACTAATATTAAAATATCTTTTGTACACTATTCTAAGAAAACTGACATTCTAATGAATAAGACTCACCCAGTATTCTGCATGACCTCAGCTTGATGTAGACACGCCTCAACAACTGTTGCTAGTCCCTGCAGAGAGCCCGAACTGCACTCCTCTTTTTCAGCCAGGCATCTCACCCCTTCTAAACCCCACACTCTTTTTAGTGCCAGCAATGCATACAGACGGACAGTGAAGTTATGACTAAAACACCACAGCAAAATCACCTCTACAGCCTTCTGCCACTGCCTTGCCTAAAAGAGAAACAAGTGTCTAAGCAACTCAGTCCAATAGGTACAATTCTGCATATACAGTATATTCTGGAACTGGTGGGGCGAATAATTTTCTCATATATACAGTAGGTACTCAATTGGAATAATGGTTTCACCGCAGAGTCTCACGTCTTAGAGCTGCACGTAGTAGCGGATAAAACCAAGTAAAACATTGTAGTAAAACGAATTCATAAAGTACTAAAATTACAGTACAGATGTAGAATTCAAATTAAATTAAATCTTTTCAGGATCGAATTTAAGCGAAGTAAAAGTCAACACAGCCTTTAGATTTTATGATGTGTAATTAGAAAAGCTACGCGTGTCGAGTCTTGTGTCATCTTATATCTTGTGTTCTTTAAATTTGTAGTAGATTTATTACCTGAAATAAATGACCATAAAATTAAAACATTGTCAGGACGTTCTCTACTGCGTCAGCAGATGTTGATGTCATTCAGCCCCGCTTGTGTTTTTGCGTTATGATAAGAATGAAATGCAGTAGGCTGTTATGATCATCTTAATTTTCTTTAATAAATAATGACCCCCGTTATGCTGTACCACCGCTGGCAAAACCTTATGAAATACAAGTGAAACATTAAACGAATTTACAATCACAGTAATAAAATTACAGTACAGATTTAGAATTTAAATTAAATATAGGCGTTTTTATTTGCATCTAATTCAAGCAAAGTAAATATACTTTTATATATTTAGTAAGTATACTTTTATATCTAGACTTTAGATTATATCATGTGTAACACTAACACACCAGAGAACTCCATAAAACTCTCTGGAAAACTTTATGCATGTGATTGAGCGCTGATTAGATTAGATTAGAAGTCGTGGATTATTCAGTGAAACAGAGGCTCTGCTGTAAAAATTTAGGCACATCAGTCACTTTACCCCAAATAAAAGGTCGTTCTGAGAGTTATAATATAGTAAAATACTAAACCTAAACCAGGCACAAGGATTAATAAACCCGAGATGTGTGTTTCTTAGCCCCACCCCAGTTTTTTTTTTTTTTTTTATAAAATATAAAATTTTTATATTTTATAAAAATACCAAAGAAAATAATTCTGTATAGAGTGATTAAAAACAATGCAATTTATGTTATCATAAGAAAAATCTCAATTTCTTCCAAGTTCTCTGCTGGTGGGAACATCTCAAGGCAGATAGTCCAACGGACACTGCACACCGCTGGGTTCCACGGACGCAGACCACGGAGGACATCACTTCTCCAGATAAGGCACACAAAAGCTCGCTTGGCCTTTGCAAATGCTCATCTGGACAAAGAAGACTTCTGGTCTTCTGTTTTATGGTCAGATGAAACAAAAATGTAATTGTTTGGCCACAATGATGTAGCCTTCATTTGGCTTAAAAAAGGAGAAGTTTTCAACAATAAGGACACCATCCCCACTGTCAAACATGGTGGTGGGAACCTAATGTTTTGGGGGTGTTTTTCAGCCGGTGGACCAGGCAACCTAATCATAGTAAACGGCACCATGAAAAAGGATCAATACATCAACATTCTCAACAACAACATCAGGCAGTCTGCAGAGAAACTTGGCCTTGAGCACCAGTGGACATTTCAGCACGAGTGTGACCCAAAACACACAGCAAAAGTGGTGAAGAAAGTTATCAGACAAAAAAAATTACGTTTTACAGTCCTGACTTAAATCCAATTGAGAATCTGTGGAGGGAGATAAAGATCAGGGTGATTGCAAGGAAACCCTCCAACCTGAAAGAGTTGAAGCTCATCGCTAAAGATGAATGAGCAAAAATACCAGTTGAGACACACAACAAGCTGGTCAGCAATTAGAGGAAGTGTTTGATTGCTGTAAAACTAGTACTTTTAAGAAAAGGTACTGTGCATGTCAAATGGTTTAGGAGGAGTTACAGATAGCATAGTTGACCCTCCCTTTTGTCTTTTTTTTTTTTTTAACAGGAAAAATAAAATCTATTAGGCAATGAAACAACTGGTCAAATTTCCAATGTGGATAGAAGAAAAGTGCGACAGATAGCAAGCCCTACTGTATGTTTAGCCTATGCTTTGCCGGCAAGCAACAAAAATCTGACATTACACTTGTTGAACGTTCTGTAATAGGCTCTGAGCCACCTCAGCTGGGATCGTCGTTCACAAATGTACAAACAGTTTACTGTGGCTATGAATCTCCTCAGTGAACTGGGCTTTAATTCTTCTGTAAATGTCAATCTGTTTTACACCTCCATCCACGAGAAATTTCGCAAGGTTTGATGAATGCCCCCTGTTTTTCACGTGGAGGTGGCATCCAACTGTTGATTTGGAGAACAGACAGGCCCAGACATCACCACCAGCTACAAATCAATAATACTATTTGGATTATTATTTGGTGTCCATAAATTAGAAATTAATTGATAGGAATATAGGAAAATATACAAACAAGAGTAGCATATAATATAATTGGTATCTAAAGAATAGATGCAGTAACATTACCTTATCCTCTAATTTTGGGAGCAGGATGCCCAGGTGCACCAACACAGAAAGGAATGTACAGATGCTTGTCTTGGTCTTCTCCTGATCCTGCCAAACCAATCAGATGCATTTGTTCTTTAGAATAATACCAGGGTCTCTTGTATAAACATCTCACACAGTTTTGTGGATAATACATGCATATGGATGTTTGTATGCATAGTAGAAATGGGAGAAAAAAAATCAATTTGGGTTACATATCGAGATGCTGTTGAGTGCCAATTCATGTATCACCAAAAGAAATCTTTTTAAATTAAAGTAAATTTAGATACGTTTCGTTTGGGTTGGCAAAAACAAGAATTTTTAAACAAGACAATCGCCACATTCGGCAGTCAAATCTAATAAAAAACTAAACTAAGACAGGTGAAGATTAACATATATTTACACAGGACACAAACATACAGAGTGTAAAATAAGTATTGAGATGTTGTTATGAAATAAAGATGTTGAAAATTGGATAAAACCAAAGTTGTGTGCTCCAACTACCTTGAAGGGAAACAATTCACATTAAACTTAAGATGTGGGAGTGGTGCCACAGGTGGCTCAGACTCTAGGTTGTTGATTTTCGGATCTGAGGATCCGAGTTTGAGTCCCGCCATCGGCAGTGCAGGTCCCATTGGAGAGATATTAATTTTATATTTGTTAAATGTTAATGTTTGATGTTACAAATCTGCATACTCTGTTTCCTCCAACATTGCACATTTAGAATAATTAAATCTGAGGATTTTAAAATTGTGATAAATCGTGATTAATCACACAGTATGACTGTGATTAACTAGATGTAAAAAAAATTTATCGATTGACATCACTAATTATTACACATAACTTATAGACAGCAATGGTTTGATTTCTTTGCCTGTGTGGACTGGATGGGTTACCAACATTTACAGAAACCTACTTTATGCAACAGTAACCTTAAAAAATACCAATATCTTGTGTGTACTGGTGGATCTTATGCACAAACCTCGGGTCCCGAATTCCCGTTGAACTGTTCTTATAAATTTTAGATAAGAATGCTCACCACATTAAAGCAAATCCACAGGCGCTCAATTTGAGAGGGGTTCTGGTGGAGGATCAGGATCAGGGCCCACTCAATCAGGTACTTGACAGAAGGCTGGTTGTTGCCAAAACCTGCCTCACAAACCAGGCCAAACACATACTCTACCACAAACTCCTGTAATTACAGTCACCATAACAGATTGTCTTGTTTCTTACATTTTGAAAATAAATAGAAAAATCATGGATCATTTTTGCATTTGAATATGATATGATATGACAAAAAAGATGTGAATAAATGTATGAATGCATCTTACTCACCGTCCTCAGCTTAGGCAGAAGGAACAACAATGTTTGCCATACCCTATTCTTTACTCTGTGCTGCATAGAGTTAGAGTAATAACGCACTTTTGACTTTGACATGTCCTTATCCTATGAAAGTAGAAGCAAAGGTATAAGGCCTGGGGTAGACAAAAGAGAGCAGGTATGAATCTGAGCTTCTTAATCTTAACTGCTTAAATCCTCATACCTTTTTCAGTAAGCATTGCACTAGGTTTTCCATCAGTCTCTGATGTAGACTATTGGATGGTTCAAGATGACTCAGGAAGGCCAAAACACACAAGCGAGGGAACTGATCATCCCTATCCCAACTTAAACACAACAGAGAAAAATGCATACTATATATTTCTACATACATATTATAAAAGGTGAAGGGTAGGGGGAATAAAGCTGGTCTATGAACTACATTTCAGTTGAAACAAATATGCGTGCCAACCTGTTAATCACCACATTTGCTGCAAGCTCTTCCCCAAGCTGCTCTACATACGTTTGAACCTCCTGAAGCAGTCTATTAGACAAGAAAAATTACAACAAATGCCAGGAGAACAAGAATCAGATAGTTCAAGCTAGTCATAGCAACAGGCTTACAATTAGATTGTAATTACAATTACAAGTGCAAGTGCAATGCCTACTGGAGATACCTTTGATCCCGTCTGTAGATCGGCCCATAGATGCAGGCTTCAGTCAGTATGTCCAAGTGATTTAAGGCACTTTGTAAAACAGCGTCAGCGTCGTTGTTCGGGTCAGAGGGAAGCCAGGTGCTGCAACAGTGCTGAATCAGCACATTCAGAACTCCCAACTTAGCCTGGGAGAGCTCAATCAGCTCACGTGTAACCTTCCAAAAGACATTTCATATCATACCTGTTAAAGTGCACTACTGTTGTTAACAAAATAGAACTCAGTAGAAATTTAAGTACTGGGTTTCCCATTGTTAAAGGAATTAGCAATAAACTAAATGTTATAAAATACAATAATAAAGGTCAGTTAAGGGAAATGACATTTTAGTCCTATCCACTTTGTGTTAGGCAAATTCAGAATTCTCTCCTCCTACACTACTCGGCTCACCTGTTGGATGCAGCCAGTTATCTTGTGGCTTTGAACATCCTGCAGCTCGAGGAAGCAGCGGTGGAAGGCCAAGCGCACAAACGCCCGCAGGACAGGCCAAAAGTCATGAGCGTTTGTATTCAAGCAATGTACCAGTCTCCAGGACACAGATACTCCTTGCACACATAAAGCCTCTTCATGTAGGACCTATTACAGTAAGGAGAAAACCAAATGTTATAATGAATAAAAAAAATTATGAATAAATAAATAACATTGCATGCATTATGTCAGTCACAAAACCAAAGCTATCAAAATTAAGCGAATTCTACATGTTTGTTTGTTTGTATTAGGATTTATTGCCATATCAGCTTCTCAGGCTATTTCATGGCAGATTCATATCAAATATGAATGGTTTATTCGAACCAATTTTACATTATGTTAGAATGTAAGTGATTTAGAGAGTAGTGGGAAAGTAAAAAAGGATATAATAATAATAGATAAAAATAAATAAATATCACATTATAGCATGGTTTTGGCCAGAAGAACAAGATTTTACATTAGATTCTTTAGGTGCACTTTAGATAGAAATTTTGTTTTTCTGGTTTTGTCTTGCAGAATATGTTTTTAAAATCTTGTTCTGGTAGAAATTGTTTTCTTATGGTATTAAAACTTGGGCAGTCCAAAAGTATGTGTTTTATGGTTAGAATAGTTCTACAGCGCGGACATTTTGGAGCTTCTTCATCCTTTAATAAATACGCATGGGTTACATTTGTATGGCCAATACGGCACCTTGTATATACGACCTGGTCGTGTCTTGATTCGAAGAGGTGAGAGCTTCTTTTTCCTACCACTGGGTTTATTTCGAATAATTTGTTGTTTTGGTACTGTTCCCATTCTGCATGCCATTTATTTGATATATATATAATGATTTATCAGTGGTTTAGGTGAGAGGGTGGGATTTGGCATACGCTAATTGTTTCTGTAAGGGCTTGTCTTGCTGCCAGGTCAGCTTGTTCATTTCCCGTTATGTCCTGGAATCCAGTAGAAGATAATATTGTGATGGTTCTTCTGTAGTTGCTTTGCCTTGATTAATTAGAATTAGAATATAGTTAGTTGCCAAAGCTTGTAAGCAGAATTTTGAGTCCGTGAATACTAAGGCGTTTAGTTCCCTTTCTTTTTCAATATGTTCCAGAGCAAGTCCCGGGCTTCTGCCGTAAAGGTGGGACTTTTGTCTGGGATACCGACTCCGTAGTGATGTTGGTCGGTTATTGCTGCTGCAGAAACATGGTTGTCCATCAATTCTACATGTAACACTGCTGTTGGTGTGTGTGTGTGTGCGCGCATGCGTGTGTGTGTGAGAATGCATGCACAGTACTGTGAGAAGTTTAAGGCAGGTGTAAAAAAACAAAAACAAATGCTGTACAGTAAGAATGCTTTCAAAAATATATAACTTAATTATTATTTTTTAATTTACAAAATGCAAACTGAGCGAATAGAAGAAAAATCAAAATCAAATCAATATCTGGTGTGACTTCCCTAAGCCAGGGATTTTGCAGGATCAGAGTCAGGTGTATGATTAATCACTTATACCAAGCAGGTGCTAATGATCATCAATTTCTTTATGTAGGTTGAAACAGTCATTAACTGAAACAGAAACAGTGTGTATAGGAGACTTAAAACTGGGTGAGGATCAGCCAAACTCTGCTACTAAGGTGAGGTTGTGGAGGACAGTTTCATGTCACAGGTCCTACACCATGCCAAGACTGAGCACAGCAACAGCATACAAGGTTGTTAAACTGCATCAAGTGTTCCTTTAAAAACTATGTCCAAATGTACATAGTGGAATTGATGATGTTTTTGCAGGCGAAGGGTGGTCACAGCAAATATCAATTTGATTTGGATTTCTTTTCCGTTTATTTACTTTACATTTCATTAATTACAAAATAAATTATTAAACATTTCTATTTTTGAAAGTTTTCTTACTTTACAGCATTTTCACGGCTGCCTAAAACTTCTGTACATCACTACAGATAATTTTTTTTCTCGCAATCTAATTTCACAAGTCTACCTTATTCTACAGTATATTCATCACATGGAAAGTGTAAAACGTATAATGGATTTGATGGGTTGTGACCTGGGGTAAAGCTGCACACATGAAGTCCAATACAGGCAGCACCAAATCACTTGGCAGCAAGGAAAGTGCCTCAACAGCAGCCTGAAAGGCCTCTGCAGCTCTGTGGGTCTCAGCAAACTTCTGAAGGAAACTGAGGCATGTCCACTGGTCTCTGAGGAAGAAAGCCACCACTTTGCTCCAGTCTCTCAGAAGGGGGTCACCATACGGACTAAGAAAATACAAATAGGCATCAGAGTATGCATGCAGTGAAATGCTCATTATGACTGACTGTGACCACAAAATCGAATAAAAATAAAGTTAAATAAAATCCACAATAAAATGACACCAAAATAATATTTACATTAAGGATAATATGTAAAAATGTACAAAGATAAATTTGAAATAAAATGTACAGAAATTTAAGAATAAACTTAGAAGAATAAGAATATACAAAGGAAAATAGGAAATATAGAAATATAGATTACAAATATAGAAGGCAGGGCGATTGTCAAAAAGTACAGATACGTCCATGTTTTGTTATATAATATTTTGTTATACAGGCAAATAGATGGAGGTGCAGAATATGCAACCACAGTCTGAACTACTTTTCTTCGGCTGCTCCCATGAAGGGGTCGCCACAGCCCGATATCTGATCTGCTCACAACTTGGCACAGGTTTTACACCGGATTCCCTTTCTGACAAAACCCTCCCAGTTTATCCAGGCTTGTGGCTGACATCGCATGCCGTGGCTGGGTAGTATGGAGTGTGTCAACCCACCGATGGCAGGGCTTAAACCCGGATCCTCAGATCCCCAAACCAACAACTTAGAGCCTTAGCCCCTCCTTTTCTGATTAAACATCAGCATAGCATGATGTTGCCACCATTACACTTCATAGATGAATTGATGGTCTTTAAAATAAAACAAACGTCATACATGCTGATACATAATATGCTCAAGCCCCATGCCAACACAGTGTGGCGATGTAGTTTACAATATGGTTAAGTCAAGTCAAGACAGCATAAATATTATTATTAGAAAATGGAAGAAAAATAAGCATAGTGAAGAACAGTGCAGTGCCGTCCGACCAGTACAGTCATGGCCGCTGAACTGAAGTAGCTTTGAGGGCTAGGTTGGCCTGTTAGGGTTTGGACAATCTCACTCAGGAAGGATGCTGCCAGATGCTTTAGTCAGTGACCAACCAGAGTCCAGGCCTGCTTATTCTAAAATACTCAAACGTTTTAGTATCTTAATCAGCATAAAAAAATTAATCAGAAAGAAGGCACTACCAGAATCTCTGATCTGAAGCAAAAGCCCAGCTAGATTCCTCTAATAAAGCGGGTTAAATTTCTGATCTAAATTTCTGATTTTATACACTTAATCATATTAAGTGTATAAAATCAGAAATTTTTATACAAACTTAAGATTTATACAATCTTTATACAAACTGCTATTATACAACTGATTAAAAAAACTGACAGTGACTCTTTCAGCTGTCCAACTCTAAAACAACATCAAATCACCCCTTTCATGGCAAGATCCTGAAAATAGTTATAGCACAGCACATACATAAGAATAACATTCATGAAATGCATCAGTCAGCTGAAAGCACTAATTAAAGCAGTAAGTGACTGCTGACATCCAATAGAAGTTCTTTTTCTTTCCTTTAGTTGCCTGACCTTAGTGCCGCTTTTGACATATTCTTCTTGATCTACTGGGAAATGGCAGGCCCCTGGCTAAGGACTTAAATGACCTTTATCAATGTAAATGGTGAATAACTGTAAAGTTTGTACCCTTAAAAGGTTTTATTTTAGGTCCATTGCTTTTCTCTGTATATGCTTCCTCTGCGTAACGTCATTTGTAATCATTTGTATTAGTTTTCACTGTTATGCTGATAGGACACAGTTGTACATTTCAGCAAAGCCAGATGGCATCAATGTCCAATTTCCTGTACGCATTCTTTAGCTAAGTAAAGTTAAAGAATGCGTACAGGACATTGGACATTCATGCTTATTAACTTTGAATCGGTTCTGACAAGACAAAAGTACTAGTCAACATGCAACTAAAGTAAGACTTGTGATTACATCGTTTCTTTGGATGGCCTTTCTGTTTCATCAGAACAATATGATTCCAGTCGTTCATTTGAAGTTCATGTACATATTAATAGAATAACCTTCTATTATATAACAAAAATATAACCAAAATCAGCTCATGCAGGCTATATATTATCCAAAAGTTGATGATAATGCACTCATCTCCTGCACATGTATATAGTGGCCCCCTGACATATACACATGTATACAATTTCCTAGAAACTGGTATGCTGTGAGCAAACTGCCACAATCACCTGATCTAAATCTAATTGAGATGGTTTGGGATGAGTTGGACCAGAAAATGAAGGGAAAAAAAGCCACCAAGTACTCAACACCTCTAGGAACTCCTTCAAGATTGTTGGAAAACCATTCCAGGTCACTACCTCATTTAAGCACTGAACAAGGCCATTTTCACAACATTACTACTTAAATGCATCAGGTGTTTTGCTTTTGGAACCATCAAACATCAATTCCCTTCAAACTGTTGTTCCAACTTTTGGTCCAAAGAATTTACTACAACCATGTCTATACACAAGCACAAGTGGTGGTATCTGCCCACTACAGAATGTCTAGACAAATGAAACTCTCGCATAAAATGTATGTACACAAATCCTTACATCTCCAAATCATCAGTAAATAGCGAGCTGGTACAGTCATGTGTAAGAGTTCTACACTTTTGTGAGTAAAAACATAATAACAAATAATATGATTGTAGTGGGTCTTACTATTAAGGCAAATACATCCTCAGATGAACAACATATTACATGTTTCACTGTGGCATTATTTATTTAACAAAAATAAAGCCAAAATGCAAAAAAAAAAAAAAAAACACTAATAAATAAAATGCAAAAATAATACTAAGTAACCCCACGATTCAATGAGCATGTAAATCCACCTTTAGCAGCAATAACAAGTTATTGCTGCTAAAGGTGGATTTACATGCTCATTGAAGTAATTGTTCCCTGTATGACTATCAGTCTCTCACATCATTGTAGAGGAATTTTGGCCCATTCTTCTTTACAACATTGCTTCAGTTCATTGATGTTTTGGGTATTTGCTTATGCACAGCTCACTTATACCCCTATTTCACCTATGTGGTTTGACTCTCGATGAGATGCGGTATTGGGCACCGTAAGCCCGCCGAGAGTGACCGCTCAGCGTTCTGTGATGTTCTGCAAGAACTGCGAGCTTCCGCGAGGACCAGTAAAAAAAAAAAAGACTGAAACATAATCACAGCACCAAAACTCTCAGTGAATCGTGATGAACCGTACTTATGGCAATCGCGCGAAACCGCATAGGTGAGATAGGGATATTAAGGTCCCACCACAGCATTTCGATTGGGGTGGACTTGGACTAGTCCATGCCTTTATTTTTCTGTGATTCTGATTTAGATTTACTGGTGAGCTTCGGATCATTGTCCTGTTGCATGACCCTCTAGAATACTCTGGTATACTGAGGAGTTTATGGTCGACTCAATGACTCCAAGGTGCCCAGGTCCTTTAGCTGCAAAAACAAGCCCAAATCATCACATCTCCACCGCTTGCTTGACTGTGGGTATAAGGTGTTCCTGCTGAAATGCTGTTCAGTTTTCGCCATACATGGACATTGGACACTGTTCTACAAGCGGTTTCTTTAAATATAGTTTTGCAAAGCTTTGTCATTAGTCCAAGATCTTTTTAGACAGAAGAAACTCTCCTAGCAACTCTTCTAAACAAGCCAGACTCGTTTAGTCTTCTTCTAATTGTGCGGTCATATACTTTATACAATAATATGCACAGGAGCTTTTACCTATTTTTATTTATTTTTAATTTTAATTCTTGTTTGTTTATAGGATTGCTTTTTACCTTATTTCACTTATTTTTTAGATGTAACTATTGTGGACTGCTGGATCTGTGAATTTCCCCACGGGGATGAATAAAGTATCTATCTATCTATCTTTATTATTTAGCATGGTCAGTGAGGCCTATAGGGTCTGAGATTAAGCTCTTGGTTTTTTTTTCTGTACTTCCCTGAGCACTACAGGGTCTGACCCTGTGGTGAATGTGCTGGGATGCCTACTCCTGAAAAGATTGGCAACTGTTGTGAATGCTTTCCACTCAATGCTAAGCTTCAAATTTTTTGGAAATAGTTTTTTTAATTTTCCAGATTTGCCAGTGAATTTGATGTGTGCTTCTGTAAGACCATTGGTCATGTCTATCCTTCTTGTCATTGCATTAACACAAACCTGCCAATACTTCTGCTTTTATAGGGGTTTACAAACCTGCTGATGATCAAGAGTTGCTGATTAGCATTAGATTATATTACCCTCTTAAATCCTGTGTAAGCAGTAATGGGGTACTTGCATGCTTTTTTTTGGGCTTCATTTTTGTTAAATAAATAATGGCAAAGTAAAGAAAGTTATATGTTGTTGTTCGTCTAAGGTGGTATTTGCCTAATAGGTGACCTGCTATGATCTAATTAATTTTACACAAAAAACAGAGAATTAAACAGGGACACTACTTTTAAACATAACTGTACAGATACCAACAACTACTTACAGATTATTTAGACACAATCATGACACAAGTAACTTTTCAGAGGCTCTTATAAAGTGAAGGCTCCTGGGAGATAATTGCTCTGATTGGGCACAGCAAAGGCAGAAAAACACACTTCTGTAATACTCTTGAGTATATGGTATTTTTCTGTTGACCTGATTGATCATTAGATTAAATACTAGTAAACTGGAAAGACACAAATATGTATTTCTTAGCTGAAACAGACCAGCCAGAGACGTCTGCTGTAGAGGAAGGCTTCAGTAAGGACTGGTTAAAGCACTGAGTTGTGGTTGAAGATGGACAGAAATAGGCAGTGAGTGAGAAGAGGGATCTCATGGCCTCAGACTGGAAGTCAAACAAACACTTATCAGCCAGCTCACATAGCAAGGCTAACGTAGCCATGCTAACTGCTTTTTGCACCTGTCCAGCAATAGACGGATTCTGGAAAAGAGGACACAAACGGCACAGATCAGAAAATAAAATAAATGATGTGATAAACTACTATATGTTTTATAACATGTATATTAAAATGATAGAACATATTTAATATATTTATTAGATAGATTAGCAAAAACTGAAAATGGGTGAATTTACCAGGAGCAGTTCAACAAATGACAATGTTAACATACTAAAACGAAATAAAAAGAAATTATAATAAAAATAACATTTCCTTATCTAATCACTGTTTATTGTGATACACTTAATTTCGTGTTAATTACACTAACTAGTGGTTGCAGCTTGAGTGAAAGTAGGCCAGTAGAGAATGCAGCACTGAGGAGAGAGCAGTTGCCTGCCTGCCAAAATGCACATTTAAACCCATCACAGATGCATTTTAGCAGGAAAACTCATCTGATAATGTTGTCATTTTAAACAACACTTTGTTTACTTAGTAATTGCTTCTACGTTGCTCTGAAATGCCTCTGTGATGTTTTATTCACGCTTAAGCCGAGCTAGAAAGCTATTTAGCTTCTAACACAAGTCTGAATCCCAAATCCCTCTGCAACACCTAATCAAGAGCCCTACTTGGTGTGTTGATCAAGTGATTGTGCACACTACGCATTTCACACAAGCTTTCCGTTTAACACTATTTGCGTTTTAACACTGTACCCCGGAAGTTAATAGAGCTGATATTCTGAAGTCGAAATATAAAAAGAAAAGTATGAGATTTACAGGACCGCCCAACACCTCAATGTTTTATTTTGGCTACATAGAGCCAGTAAGAATTTACAACTTCTTTTTTAATTTTTAATAGAAAAAAAACTGTCGCTCCACTAGTTGTGGTTAGTTAGTTCCACTAGTTGTGGAAGGACATGTGTAGGTGAAGCACAATACTGGTAAATAAACAAACAAATTTGTGGAACTGTTGTATAAAAGCAATATTGCACACGACATCATGCTGTTGGGCTGAATATCAGCACTGTTGTGATGCCTTTAGCCGTACATCCTCTCATATGATATTGCCTAAGTATAACTTCCTGTGATATCAAGAGTAGGCTTAATTAAGCACTGTATAGTACCTGTTCAGGTGGCTCATTCAGGAGTCTCACACAGTTTATAGTGAGTCTGGACACATAGTTTTTCTGCAAGTTAGAGCCATAGCTTGGGACTTTGATGTAGGTTTTTATCATCTCCCGTAGAAGAGACAGATACAGATTTGCCCTGTCTATATCAGAAAACTTAAAAAAAAAAAAAAAAAAAAGGGTCAAATTGAAGCATTCAGCTATCCTTGAGCTTTTAGAATGTGCTTGTGTGTGAATGCAGCATCAACCTCCTGTAGTTCTCCACTTAGTCTTCTTAGTATGAACTCTTGAACAGGTTCTGCCACACCCAACAGCAGCTGTGTCAAGGCAACCACCATCTTATCTTCTATGAAAAACAGAAATATAAATTTAACTACAGGTTTAAGACCTTCTCTAAAGACTGTCTTATTTACTTATCTGCACAACAGAACAAACCTTTCACACTACTCCTCTCTACATATCTGCCCAGAAGCAGGAGAAGTCTTAACATAAGCTGGAGACACTTATCGATCTTGCACACTGACAAGTAAACGCTGGTGTTGAGCCGTTGCAGGATATCTAGCAGAGGGCCAAAAAGCTCTTCTAGTCCCATGTCCCCAGGACGGTGCTTCCCGCTTCTCCTCCCGTCAAGGGTTGCAGAGAGAAGGAGGGCGAGGGCTAGCAATTCAGCATCACCTTCTATAGGCAGCCTGTCTGTCTGCTCTGTTAAAAACAAAACCAAGACTGAGGAATAGCCCACATAGTTATTAAATTCATAAAAACACATTAGTGAAAGAAATTGTATGCATTCACGAAGGTTTATATACAGAGAGAAGACGAATCTTTGTAAAATCTAAAAGTTTTACTGTTATTCTATGACAAAAAAAAATAAATTGTTAAATTGTTACTGCATTTGCCATGACATTAAACCACTGAGAGGTGATGTGAATAATATTGATTATCCCATTATAATCGCACCTCTAAAAGGAGGGGACATATTAGCTAGCAAGGAATTTGCTAGTTCTTACAGATGTGTTGAAAGTAGAGATGTTGATGACTAATCCATTAACTGAGTGAGATAAAAAATATAAAAAGGTATGTCTGGTTATCATCACAGAATGAATGTCGTGTATCTGTGAGTCTATGTCAGTACATGCAACCACAATCATGGGGGAGACTGCTGATGTGAGAACGGTCTACATGAAAATCACTGGCCCCTTCCACAGAAGTTCACTGATGAAATGGCTGGCTGCTCCCAGAGTGCCATTTAAGCTTTTTCATCTAAACTTTACTGGAAGTGAACAATGTGACAGGGGAAAGAATGTATTGAGGCTGGAGTCATCAAGAGTCACCATACGTAGACATCTTCAAATAATGAGCTACTGTAGAACCATTGCTTTCCTAGTATCAAGCTTAAGCTCCCCTAATCTGGAAGAAGAGTGAAGTGCAATGTGAAGCTTCCATAGTCAGTGATGATTTGGGCTGTTAATACTTTGGTCAACCAGGAGATTTAGAGCACTTGATGCTTCTGCCTGCTGACATGCTTTATAGAAATGCTGATTTCCTTTTCCAGCAGGACTTATCATGAGCATGATATTACTGTGCTTGATTGGCCAGTCAACTCGCCTGACCTGAAGCCCACAGAGAATATATGGGGTATTATCAAAAGTAAGATGAGAAACACCAAACCTAAAAATACAGATGTGCTGAAGGCCGCTATAGAAGCATCCTGGTTCTGTATTCATAGAGCTTCCAAGAATCCTCTCAGATTGCTCCTAACCTAGCTTTAAAACTAAGAGTTATAGCTTAAGAGCGATTTAAGACCAGTCTCAGAGCAACTCTGGGCAGAGAAAAGACAAAAACTCTTATCCCAGTGAGGAGGCAGGGCTGATCCTGTTACGGGTATGATGCATTGTTCTGAAGACTGTGACTGCTTGTCCAAAATAAAAATAACAAATAATAATAATGCTAATAATAAGTTCTAGTGATGTGCGGCTCAATGTGGGAGAGAAAATATTGCAATTAACATACAGAAAAAGGGAAATAAATTGCTTTCTTTTCCCTCTTTCTATCACTTTCTCCTTCATCACACACACTACACGTGCAGGCAGATTTATTATTAGAGACGTACTAAGCATGGTAGAGTAGCCACAGTCCCAAAGTGTCTCCATTTGTGTTCCAACTGTAGACTGTTGAATTTCTAATGTCTTTAAAATCACTTCGTAACCATTTACAACTTTATGTACAACAATACTTGATAAATCCACTGAAAGCTTTTTTTGGCAAGGCATGGCTCACAGAAGTATATTCTTCTTGCGTGGAGCAAATTCAAAGTGTTTAAGTGGTTTTTATTAGTCAAAGTAGCTCTAGTCCACACCTCCAAACTCATTTTCTTAGCAAGACTCCAGGTACTGTAGGCTAACACCTGACTCCAGTTAGCTTTTTTGAGGTCATTAACTCCTTTCCACTAGCAATGTGGACAATATAACAATTTTTATGGTTGTTCTCAGTAAAGACATGAAATATCAGAATTCTTTTGTTATTATTATTTTAGGCACATTATATTTGTCAATACTCTTGACTTAGATTAACATTTTATGACAAAATAATGCAGAAAACCATGAAATTCAAAAAGGTTCACCAATTCTTCTTGCCACTATAGCTTAACCTGGTACCTAGTTTCGCATCGAAAGCACTATCAGTATTATACACCATCGTTTGTCCATATTTTGTTGCATAAAGTGGTGTACCTGTGCTAGCTGGTATAGTCAGGAAGGCTCTCAATGAGTGGTAGCTGTGCACTGAGACTTTTTGTGGGAAAACACTGGTGGAAGTTGAAGCTGGTTGAAAAGCTGCTTCGTTAACCGTCAACCAATCACAAACCTGTAACAGGACATACAGTACACATGATTAAACCTGAAAGGAATATATATTTGATCCAAAATTGCTGGCATGGTTACTAATGAACTGAAACACAAATGTGTTCTTTGCCTTTTGCCTGTAGTTACCTTAACTACGTATAGTACAAAGTAAGAAAATAAGCCTTGTTTACCTACCTTTTCCCAAATTTTTGTGCCTGGACAAAGTGACTCCTCAGCCCGGAAATGTGATAGAAAACCAAATACTTCATCCAAAGACACCTTTGACTTAAAAGAAAGGGGAAATAAAATCTAATTTCAGATCCCTACAATGTCTATTTACTAGTAATTAACAATAACTTAAAATAACACATACAATATGCATACAAAAATAAACCAAATTTCAAATAAACTGATAACCAATACATTTTAAAGTTTTCTAAAATAAAATCTGGAGACAAATTAGGCCATTTAAAAATTCATACCACATCAGACAGGCGGAGAACAGTCTCAAGCAGAAAGCATTGTACAGCTCCTCTTAGAAGAACGTGGTGAGTTACCATAGTGCAGCCAAGTACCTCTCTGAAATTTTAAATACAGGCGATTTGTCAGTAACTTCATTTTCTTTACTATACAGATTTGTGCAGATTTGTGCAATTTTATAGTTTGGCATGTAAGTAAAATAAGTAAAAGTCTACTTCACAAATGGCCGCTACTGCTGTTGTATAAGGAGGAACAAAACTTAAGCAGGTCCAATTTTTTTTCCATTTCTTGGGCAAGTTGCTCGTTTTACAGCATCATAGGCAAAGAGGCACTGGACCTAAGGGTAGGCACTTTTACAGACCGTTCTGCTGCTAATTATATTTTTTGCAGTGTTTTTTTATAATAGTACAGGTGATCATTCATGCCAATGAGACCCCGCTATTCTTGCACAAAAAGTCGTTTAAAAAAAATCCCTCTGCATGTCCTCCCTCCTTCAATCTGATTCGCTTCTGACAACAAAAAAAATCCGTAAACAGCTTTGTGCATGAACGTGATACAGATCGTGATACAGATCGCCACAAACATGCTTATTTTAATATTTTTTTAGAGGGAGTGAGAGAGTCTGACTGCAGCAAGGGAGCCTGTCCCAGGAGACGAGAGCACCCTCAGCCCCACACCTCAACTAAAGAGAAGAAAAGTCTCACTGTTGCACATGTGTACATGTGCGCCAACCATCACTGTAGAGTACTTGGCCTGCAGAAGCAAAATCTGTGCATGGGAGAAGTACAGAGAGTCCATGGGAAGCGACTTTCGGTTGGCATCAAAAATGTTCTGGAAAACTGTTTGGCAGCTCAGGAGGGGGAAACTGTGTTCAGGAAAGGTGGTAAAACTCTGACCTCGACTATTAACACTGTCAAACATTTAAAACAGGATTATGAGGAACTCCTGAACCCAAAAGGACATGACATGCTGGCTAACAGGAGATATGACAGTTAGCAAACAGGCGAGTCCAACCCCATCTCTGGAGCTGAAGTCACTGAGGTAGTTAAATGGCAGGGCCCCACGAGTGGATGAGATACAGAGGGTACAGTGATGTTGGACTGGCAAACTGGGGTGGTAGTCCCCATTTTTGAAAAAGGAACTGGGACATCACGTCCCTCAGCCTCCCTGGTAAATGCTATGCCAGGGTACTGGAAAGGATGATAAATTGTTAGTCTAAGATCCAAGAGGAACAATGCAAGTTCCTTCCAGACCGCAGCAAGGTTTTTAGTCTCTTTTTTTTGTCAAACCAGCTTTTTAGTCTCTCCCTGATGATCGAACGGGCCCAGGAGTTTAACATTCCAGTCTACATGTGGTTTGTGGACTTGAAGAAAGCTTATGAACAGGTTCCCCGAGAGATGCTGTGGGGAGTGCTTCAGGAGTATTTGGGTTGGAGGATGACATCGGAGTAGATTGGAGAAGATCCACTGCTTCTCTGCATTGAGAGGAGCCAGTAGTGGTTGTTCAGACATCTAGTAAGGAAGTGTACCAGGCATGGGCAGCTTGGTGGAGAACCTTGGGGCCGACCCAAGACACGATGGAGGGATTATGCACTTCTTCTTCGTCTTTCGGCTAATCCTTTTCAGGGGTCGCCACAGCGAATCATCTGCCTCCACCTAACCCTATCCGCTGCTTCCTCTTCTCTCACCCCAACTAACTTCAT
>JAQMYJ010000013.1:7705812-7719199 GCA_030014305.1 Clarias laeviceps | reverse complement strand
CTCTCATTCACACACATGTATTCTGTCTTGCTACGGCTAACCTTCATTCCTCTGCTTTCCAGAGCATACCTCCATCTTTCTAGATTTTCCTCCACCTGTTCCCTGCTCTCGCTACAAAGCACAATGTCATCTGCAAACATCACTGTCCATGGAGATTCCTGTCTAACCTCATCTGTCATCCTGTCCATCACCATAGCAAACAAGAAGGGGCTCAGAGCTGATCATTGATGCAGACCCACCCCTACCTTGAACTCTTCTGTCACACCCACATCACATCTCATGTGATATCATCTTACAGCCCTCATACATGTCCTGCACCACTCTAACATACTTCTCTGCCACTCCAGACTTCCTCATACAACTCTGTGTTACCTTCTCTGTACTTCTCCATCAGCATCCTCAAAGCAAATACTGCATCTGTTGTACTGTTCTAGGCATGAAACCATATTGCTGCTCACAAATGCTCACCTCTGCCCTTAACCTAGCTTCCACTACTCTTTCCCAAAGCTTCATTGTATGGCTTATCAACTTTATTCTTCTGTAGTTTCCACAGCTCTGCACATCCCCCTTGTTCTTTAAGATCGGCACTAATACACTTCTCCTCCATTCCTCTGGGATTCTCTCACGCTCCAAAATCTTGTTAAACAGACTAGTCAGAAACTCTACTGCCACCTCTCCTAAGCACTTCCATACCTCCATAGGTATGTCATCAGGACCAACTGCCTTTCCACTCTTCATACTCTTTAACGCCCTTCTCACCTCACTCTTACTGATTTTTGCTACTTCCTGCTCCATAACAGTCATGTCTTCTACTCTTCGTCCTCTTTTATTTTCCTCATTCATCAACTCTTCAAAGTACTCCTTCCATCTTCCCATCACCCTCATGGCACCCGTCAGTACATTTCCATCCCTATCTTTAATCACTCTAACATGCTGCACATCCTTCCCATCTCTCTCTTTGCCTTGCCAACCTGTACAGATCCACCTCACCCTGCTTACTATCCAATCTAGCATACAAGTCCTCATATGCTCTTTGTTTGGCCTTTACCACCTCTACCTTCACCTTACGCTACATCTCCCTGTACTCCTGTCTACTCTCTTCAGTCCTCTCAGTGTCCCACTTCTTCTTAGCTAGCCTCTTTCCCTGTATACACTCCTGGACTTCCTCGTTCCACCACCAATTCTCCTTTGCACTTTTCCCTTTCCTGATGATACACCAAGTACCCTCCTACCTGTCTCTCTGATCAGCTGTAGTTGTCCAGTCAACTGGAAACACCTCCTGACAACCCAGAGCCTGTCTTAACTCTGCCCTGAAAACTGCACAACATTCTTCCTTTTTCAACTTCCACCACTTTGTCCTCTGCTCTGCCTTTGTCCTCCACATTCCTGTCCTGAAGACCAAACCTACCCAATTTCTCATTCTCTTCTAATTCACATCCTACCTGTGGGGCATAACCACTAACAATATTGCACATCACACCATCAATTTCCAGCTTCAGACTCATCAAACTGTCCGATACTCTTTTTACCTCTAGAACATTCCTTACAAACTCTTCTTTCAGGATAACTCCTACTTCATTTCTTTTCTTATCCACACCATGGTAAAACAACTTTTAGCCTTGCTCCTAAGCTTCTAGCCTTTCTACGTTTCCACCTGGTCTCCTGGACACACAGTATATCCACCTTCCTTCTCTGCATCATGTCAACCAACTCTCTTGCCTTCCCTGTCATAGTCCCAACATTCAAAGTCCCTACTGTCACTCCTAAACTCTTGCCTTTCCTCTTCTCTTTCTGCCTAAGAACACGTTTTCTCCTCTCCTTTTTCGACCAACAGTAGCCCAATTTCCACCAGCACCCTGTAGGTCAACAGCACCGGTGACGGTCGTTGTTAACCCGGGCCACGACTGATCCGGTATGGAAATCCTCTTAGTGATTCACATCATCTGATTCGGTAAGTGTTTTACGTCGGATGCGCTTCCTGTCACAACCATCTGCATTTGTCCAGACCAGGGACTGGCACAAGAAGACACTGGATTCTGCCCCCCTGTGGTTGCATTTGGAGGGATTATGCACTGCCCGGTCAAAAAAAACCAAAAAACATTAATTTCGTTGGACCACCTTTTACGTTGACTATGGCCATGGCATTGTTTTGATAAACTTATGCATTGTCACAACATTTATTTTCGTCCACAGTCGTCTTAATCACTGCGTAAAGTCTTCTCAAGCACATACCAAAAATTCTCATTGAGGTTAAGTCTGATCACTCCCCATGTGTGAAAATGATGTCTCATGATTCATGAACCATTCATTTGTGCTCGCTGATTTTGGTATTAATATAGTATCAATACTATATATCATATATTAATATAGTATCTAAAACCAACGAATAGTTGTGATAAATACTTCATGATCTAAATATTGCTAAAAAAAAATTATGATAAACCTTCTGGCCATAATCTTGCAATCCTACTTTTGGGCTAGGCACGGAAAATCTAAACCCCACTGGTAAAGCTGATTACATGACCTTTCGGTGCTGCCAATTATTACATTCGGCCAATCAAACTCTTCAAAAAAATTTTACACTAATTTTTGGAGACTTCCAGACTTGTTTAAGAGACAGTCAACTTCGGTTATGTAAACATTTGACCCCCTGGATTTCTGATGCAGTGAATTAAAGCTGAACATACTAATTGTCTATTATTATTATATAATTGCTCCTGTTGCAGAAATTCACTTTTCAGTTTCAATGCCTGGATGATTCTTTTCCTCCTTATACTCTTCACACTCTAAAATGTAGAATTTTAATTCTTGAGTGTTATACACTTAGTCACAAGTTTCTCAGTGGCACTGTTCCTTGTAGATTTATAGCAGTTGCTCAGCGTAAATAAGGCCATGAAAATTCTTAATCTATATATACCTAAGTATATGGAGCCCATCTGTTTTCAGAAGAGGGCAGGGTGACAAGCAGGACAGAGTTTGAGAAAGGAATAGCAGGGGAACAGAACACCACCGTCGAGAGTTCAAACGTTCAAGAATCTGCAGCAACACTGATCCTAAGTAAAGATCATAAAAGTACATGAATTTACATAAAACTAGATGAATGTCAACAATTACAGGGGCTGCTCACCCAAATAGAGATGCTATGTTCACAGAGACTATTCTTCATAAAACATAGTTGATATTTAAGAAAAAAGATGCTCTGATACCTTGAGTGTCCTCAGGCAAACTGCTGAAGAACATCACCATGAAATTCTGCAGTTTCAGACCTACTTCTGGACATTCTCCAACATTTTTTTCAGCAGACCTTTATGAACACAAGATGTAATCTTAGTAGAGACAATGTTAAGGACTCTTCTTAGCATTTAAGCTCGTATTCATCATAGAAAGTAATAGTTTAAATAAATAAAATGATATTTTCAAATTGCTGTATTTACCCAAAGTTGTTTTACCTTAGAGACTACTTAAAAACCAAAAGCTCAGTTTACATGTAAAAAATATAAGACATACCTGTGGTACAGCGAGGTCTCAGCTAGGACATCCACTAAGGGACCTACAACAAACTGGGTGTACAAACACGCATTCTACTTTTTTTTGCAAGTTAACCCAAGTTAGAAAATATCATATTGTATTAAATGGCATTAGGGAAATTTAACAGCACAACATCTATACTCCTCAAAAATACAATATATGCTAATACAATTCTTTAGCGGCAAAAACCCTCATGTACACATGCGATCAACTGGTGAGGCTCTGAATCACACTGTGCTCCAATTCCTAACAAGTCCTGAGACTACAAAAGATGCAGCACAAGATCCATTACAAAGGAAAAGAGAATACTATAAGCCTTTATTTCCACCATTCATAACAAAATGAAAAATGGTACAAAACAAAATGAAACAAAGCATGAAGATTGCATACTCTTCATCAGTTCTGTCCCAACTAGGAAGTTTGACAAGTTTGACCACAACCTGCTTTTACAGACTCCAACATACTTGCATGTTGTATTAATGTTGTGACAACTAAGACCATAAAGAAATGCCCAGTGGCAGAGGAGGCTCGGCAGAGGTACTGTAAACCAGCTGGTGAAGATGTTAACAGGCTAGACTGCATAACAATCATTTTCCTGGAAATCGAACCTAGGTCTTCCGCATGCCCATGCTCAGTGATCTGTGCCAAGCCTTTTCAATAGATTAAAGAACCACACACAGATCAGATGTCAAAGGCATCACTAAAAGCCCACCTCGGAAAAAAAAGGTTGCTGGTTGCATCAGAGATACACAAAAGCCCTGTTAGCTTTTGTGAGCATGAATTAGGAAATATGCTTCAACAGAGGAGCCTTAGATCATGTTAAGATAATATTATATACTTAAGTAGACAATGCATTATTCTCTCAATTTACAAATTTATCTCTACGACACCATAACTAAAAAACTAATTACATAAATGTAATACTGCATAATAAACTAATCTGCATTAATGTGCCAACCACTACAATGTAATAATTTACCTGGGAGAAAGCAAAAGCAAAAGCAGGGTCCCTAGGTATCTGAAGCCCCAACAGGTGAGTGACGCCTTCCTTTATTACAGCCTTGTTCTCACTGTGGAACATGCGCTGATAGACACACAGTAACCAGGAGGGATGGATCAGTTCACCACCTACAAAGAGAGGAGCATTGAATAAGTAGGTCAACTGCTAAAAACCTGCAGACTGATTCAATGTGACGAAAATAAACGTGACTTACCTTGAGTACCTGCTGAAGTCGTTTGGACAAGCGTGTCAATTCGGGTCAGAACAGGTCGAATCACATGGATCTAAATATAACAATTATTAAACACAAACATTTCAGAAGGAATGACTGAATAATTAAATTATAAATCACAAAGACTCATTTTATACTATATTCATAAAATATTTCTCCACGGTGTGCCACATTACAGGTTCATGATATAAAAGCATCCGGAAAGTATTCACATCACTTTTTCCACATTTTGTTATGTCACAGCCTTATTCTAAAACGGATTAAATTCATTTTTTTCCTCAGAATTCTACATACAACACCCCATAATGACAACATGAAAAAAGTTTACTTGAGATTTTTGCAAAATTATTAAAAATAAAAAAATTTAGAAAGCACATAAGTATTCACAGCCTTTGCAAAATTGAGCTCAGGCGCATCCTGTTTCCCCTGATCATCCTTGAGTCCACTTGTGGTAAATTCATATAAGGTCCCACAGTTGACAGTTCATGTCAGAGCACAAACCAAGCATGAAGTCAAAAGAGTTGTCTGTAGACCACCGAGACAGGATTGTCTCAAGGCACAAATCTGGGGAAGGTTACAGAAAAATTTCTGCCGCTTTGAAGGTCTTAATGAACACAGTGGCCTCCATCATCCATAAGTGGAAGAAGTTCGAAACCAACCAGGACACTTCCTAGAGCTGGCAGGCCATCTAAACTGAGCGATCGGAGGAGAAGGGCCTTAGTCAGGGAGGTGACCAAGGAGGTGACCAGGGAGGTGACCAAGGTCACTCTGTCAGAGCATAAATAATAAATACAAAAGTAGCATAAATACAAAAGTCAATGCCTTGTGAGTTTTTAGGTAAAAAAAAAAAAAACAAGTAAAGAAAATACAATTTTTAAATTTGATTTTACTTTTTAAATTGAAAATCTTATCGAAATGTTGATCAGGTTTCAAGTACTATAAAGTCAAGGTCACATATGGAGCAAAAATGGGTGGAAAGGTGAAACCTCTCTTGCCAGAGCCACTATCCTATTGTGGGCATTTGGACAAGGGCAGTTAGCACTTTCATCTGAGAATGCTGCAGTAAATAAGATGTAGTTCAAAGGGGGAAAATAATCAAATAAAAAATATGCAGATAACTAAAAAAAGGCAAAAAGTGTGAAAAGAAAATACAGTCCTTCATACATGTGAGCAGGTGCCAAGTCCTGCTGGAAAATGATATCAGCATCTCCATAAAGCTGGTCAGCAGAGGGAACCCTGATGTGCTATAAAAATTCCTGGTAGATGGCTGCGCTGACCTACACAGTGATAAAACACTGTGGACCAACACCAGCAGATGACAGGGCTCACCAAACCACCACTGTACAAACTTTACACTAGACTTCAAGCAACTTGGATTCTGTTCCTCTCCTCTCTTCCTCCAGACACAGGGACCTTGATTTCCAAATGAAATGGAAAATTTACTTTCATCTGAAAAGAGGACTTTGGCGCACTGAGCTACTGTCCGGTCCTTAGCCCAGGTAAGAAATCTGTGACGTTGTCTCTGGTTCAAGAGTGGCTTGACACAAGGAATGCGACAGTTGTAGCCCATGTGTGGTGTGTGGTGGCTCTTGAAGCACCGACTCCAGCTGCTGTCCACTCCTGTTGAATCTCCCCCAAATTCCTGAATAGGCTTCGTTCGTTTCACAAACCTCTCAAAGCTGTGGTTATCCCTGTTGCATGAGCACCTTTTTCTACACATCCTTCTATTTAACTTTCCATTAAAGTGCTTGGATACAGCACTCTGTAAACAGCCAGCTTCTTTAGCAATGACCTTTTTTAGCCCACTGAACTAGACTGAGAGGCTCAGGAAACCTTTGCAGGTGTTTTGAGTTAATTAGCTGATTAGAGAGTGACACCATGAGACTCCAATACTGAACTTTTTCACAATATTCTAATTTTCTGAGATACTGAATTTGGGGGTTTTGTTAGCTGTAAGCTATAATCATCAAATTTAAAGAAATAAACACTTGAAATATATCAGTCTGTGTGTAGTGTTTATCCTAATAGGGACTGTTAAATCAGACAGCTTGTATATAATATACAAGTTTCACTTTTGGAATTGAATTACGGAAACAATAAAACCTTTTGATGATATTATATTTTATTGAGAGGCACCTGTATGACTACACAGGTGAACAAACTTTTTTTTTTTACCACAGCAACATTTTACCCCTTCAAATGCAATCCTGCAACTACTCACACAGCACAGCACCCTGTGTGGTAAGAGCAAATTATTTGTTAAGTATGTTTAGAATTATAACAATATCTGAAAAAAGATTAATATTGAATCTGGATATTCATAAAATTGTGGTACTTACTAGATTGTGATAATCATATCGGACGATCCGTGGTGATTTTCATTCTTATTATGTAATAACCTAATAAGTTAGTCTCTGGCGAAGACATCAAGATTTAAACAAGATCTTTTAGTGTGGTGGTAAATGAGCATTCTGTAGTAGGTTTAACATCTCTTGGCCTAATTTGATTCAGTTAAGTTTAAACTTGAAGTCAGTTAATACTCGCTTGCTAGTATAAAATTTATGCATTTTTATTTCTTACATAGAAGACTTTTCTATGACCTGATTGAAGTCAGTTTGTTCATCGGCATTATTATGTTTATAACAAGTTTATAGAAGAAGAAGACGACTTATTTTAGTACATTTTATTTTCTTTAGCTTAATACTTTTCAGCATCTCTAAATTTAATCGATTTGCCATTTTTCAATGCAAAAAAAATGGAAAATGGAAAAAAAAACCCTGCCTGTTAGGAAGCTGTCTGATTTAACAGTCCCTATTAGGATAAACATGTGGTTGCCTTAAAAGCACAAAAAAATCCATGACCTTAAAGAGATATGAGATACTGAGAACTTTAAATACCTGATATTCCTCAAGAGTTTCCAGCACTAAGGCATAGGCTTTCCAGAACTCCTGTAGCACTGATCTTTGCTCTACCCTCCATTTGAAGAAAAAATCTAAAGGAAAATTAATGTTCATTTGGACATCAATATCTGGAAGAAATCAACAACAAACAAACAAAACAAACACTTTACCTTTCTCACACATAGTGAGGTCTGCGCTGCGTGCCTCTGCCATGGACAAACATCTGTTTAACAGATAGAGTGCTCTCTTTCGGGACACGGTGTCCTTGTGTACAAGTCCAGCTTGGACCACTCTGAAGAAAGGGTGCGACAATAATGGGTTGGACGCCGTTTGATCCGGTGAGAAAAGGAAGTCAGAAAGAGCAGTGAGGCACAGTAGAAGGCGTGATGTCACCACATCTGAAGGCTCTCGCTCGTACCAACCCAGCAGATCTACCCAGAGGTAATACAGGATGTCTGACCGCATTTCTGGGTTCAGTGAGTTGAGGCATGTGCACCAGATACGCACAATGATTTTGGAGACCCACGTGTCTGAAAGTTCTTTAACACTACCAAGGGTACAGGACAGAGATTTCTTAGTTAAGGCAGTATTGGAAGAAAACCCTGAGAGCAGTCCTGCCAGAACCTCAACAGCCACACCGATATCAACTTCACTTCTGTCACTCTTTCCTGAAAACGCAGGTAAAACTAAACTGAACAGTTTGTCCAAGGTGTTAGTCTGACACTCCCTCACACACATCATGAGGAGGGCACAAGTGGCATGGAGCATCTCCTTCCTCTCACCACTGAGTGCAACACGGTCCTCCCGAGACCTGGTGCTTTCATTAGGAATCAGTTTCAGAAGTGGTACACAGTTGTTCCATATGACTGAGTGAAGTTTACAAATAAAACTTTCTCTGCTCTTAAAGCCATTACACCCCCCTGACTGCTCTGTGTGGACGAGCTCTCCGATAAACAGCCTCAGGGCTTCTACCCTCTCTACTGCAGGACACGCACAGCTCGGCCAGCACAACACGTCCAGTGTGCGCTCCACATCCCCGCACTGCGACACCAACACTTTAATCAGAAAATCTGACATCGCGAAGCTCACATACAGTGTCAGACTACACACTACACACGCTGGCTTCTGCTTCTGTGGTTCTCATTTGGTTGGCAACCAGCGTGAAGGTGCGCGTTACTGCCACCAACCGGACAGGAGGATGAAGCAGTGGCGGTGTAACAGCGATAGTACAAGTTACTGAAACAAAGTTTAACGGACACACACACATACACGAAAGAGAGAGTCATGTTCACCCTTAGTACACCCTCTTTTGAATTCTATGTTTTTTGTGGGGGTAAAGACATAATAAAAATCATCTACCCCACAAAAACATAGAATTTAAAAGTTATATGTTGTTGTTCACCTGCTATTATGCTATTATCATAGCAGGTGCACAACAACATATAACTTTTTCCCACAGTGCCATTATTTATTTTACACACACAAAAAAAGGGGCAAATCCCACGATTCAACAGCTTCTAGATTCAAATTTATCAACAATAACTCTTTGGTATTTTTGCATAGCTCTCTTAAGGTTTCCCCAACATTTAGGTTGACTTTGACTAGTTAATTCCAAAACCAAACCTTGTTATTCAGCCATCTGACATAATCTTGCTGGTGTGATTCAGGTCATTGTGGGTTGGATTCCTGCCTCTGTGTACTTGGCATTTGCATGTTCTCCTTGTGCTTGACGTGTTTCCTCACACAGTCCAAAGACATGTAGATTAGGCTAATTGGCGTTCCCATATTGCCCTTAGTGTGTAAACATTGACCGGAGGTCCTACCATGATTGTAAAATGGAAATAAATACAATGGTCACCCCTGGCCTCCATTGTCCCTAGTTGGACTACAAAGGTTCCTGGATAGATGCATGATTTATTTATTCTGATCTAAAGTTCTAAAGTTTATGCAACATGGAAGTGACCAATCTTGCCTTTAAAAAATCAAGTTGCTAACTTCAGCTGTTTTGGAGAGATAATTTTATACTGTGCCGCCCCCCCCCCCCAAAAAAAATGTCAGTGTTATACTGTCTCGCTCCAAACAATAATCACTTTAAATGCAAATGATTCAGATTTCTTAAATTAGTATTGATACAAAAATTAATGTAAGCTTCTAGAAGCATATGGCCTGTAAAAATTGTGTAAAAATTGTTGCTTAAATTGAAGCATTCCCTGCAAAATTAAGGATCACCCTCACTAAAAAAATGTAAACAAAAACAGTGGTTTTGTTTAAATGCTCCAAATTAGACACACACCTTATGCTATGTGGTCACAAAACATAGAACACCATAGTTTATCTGGTTAAAATTGGCTTTTGTAATCTGGCCAATAATTATTGGTAACACATATACCATTAGTAAAATTCCACATTTACCTCAGTGATTTGCATGAGAAATTATTTTTGGTAAAATTCTAAAAAGCTAAAAACTCGGTATTGTCCATAACATGTTATAATATCTTAACAATTTTACATTTTAGAATAATACACATTTTCAAGTTTATGTCTTTTCTTGTGAAATCTAGTCTTATCTGATTAACAATTAAGATACAGCCAGGTGGGGGGCAGTAATTCTCACAAATGCTGGTTTGCCAACCTCTATAAAAACACCACTAAGGAAGACTGCACAAGGGTTTGGGAGCGAAATGTCCAGCCAATCAACAGCGGCCTTCAGTTTGAACGCGAGGCGCTTCTGCGACGTGTTTACTGTTATCCGCTTGTTTTAGCGATTTAGTCATTTATTGAAATTATCGCCGTAAGGGACCATTAAAGGTATTAAAAATGTTTAAACTTCTAGTTGATGTTTAATGGGGCTGGTGGTAAAGCTGTTTAGCTAACCGACTCAGTGGTCGGTGATGTTTAGCTAGGTCGCTAATTTGTAGTTAGCTGTCGGTTTAGTTGTTACCGTATTACCAACAGTTCATTTTAATTACATCCACAAAACATCACCTATTTAGTAATGTTTTGGTAAAACGGATATCTTAGAAGCAGTGTTTTAACCCAAATTAGCACAGCTAACATTAGTGGTATTATTTTTTATTTATTTATCCTTTCACAGTGTTTAACAAGCGGATCCTCCTCCGCCCTGTAGACTGTGAATAAGTGTTTCAGCGGCTAAATTACTTGGTGAAGAAGAGTTTGTAGACATAGTTAAAATGGTAAAGCTAAAAATAATCTGCAGCTTTAATGTAATTAGTGACATTATTACTTCAGGTTAAGGCCAACGTACATGTCTGCCTGCAACAAAGATAAACTCCTTAATTATTTTACTTTGTTTACTGTAATTTTACATGATTGTGTTTGGTGTGATCTTATTGGTGGCTAAATATTAGAAAATGTAACAAAATATATCTAGTTCAAGGCAAGATTTTGAATTTAGTTATTTCATCTTGTTACAATTAATCAGTGGGAAAGAGGAAATAGAAATGGTTGTACTTTCATATCAGACAAAGGTTCTCCCTGTTTGGTAATGCAGAGTGAACCACCGATGAGAAATTGAAAACGTAGTTTGAATAAAGATGAAGTTTGTCTTAAAATGACTCCAGCATGCTAAAATTCACTCATACCACTTCAGTGCTCTTATTTCAGTGAAGAAAATCTGAAGTAATCCCAGTAAAAATAGAAAATTTTACAAAAAAATTCTATTGGTGCAGATGGTTGTGTGTGGTGTTTTTTAATTAAATTTTTTGTACTGCATAGTAGCTTATTTTAAAGTAGATTGTAAAATCTGCACATTACTATTCATAACATCACTTTTACTCAACATTTTGATTTCAGTTATGGTGCAGGTTAAACTTCAGGCAGATATATGTACTGCAAAAAAAAAATCTTAGGTCAAAACTGCTTTAACATTCTAAAATAAAAATGTTTGGCACCGGTTTATCTAAACTAAGTTTAATTAAATTCTGTTCAGCCAGTTTTGTGTGATGTGGCAAAATCTGGCTGGACAGACATACAGACAAATTTTTATGAGACTAGTTTTGGGGACACCAATGTAAAAAATTAAGATATTTTTGAAAAAGTTCTAACCAATGTACAGAAAAAAACTTTCTTTTGTTTATATAGATACTAATTTATCATACTTTGTTAAAAATAGTTTTATTCAGAATACAGCCTCTCCAAGTTATCCACAGCAGCCATTCACACACAAGTGTGTGTATATACAAGTAGTTAAATTTAGTAATAAGTTGAAGACCATGTTTTCTTCTGTTGCATTTCAGTTTACCATTGATGAATAAAAGGAAAATAAAAACACAAGATGAGTGTGTTTGGTAAACCGGGGTATTTGAAGACGTATGGCAGACAGAAGCGCAGAGTGGAGCAGTGGTTCTCTCCCGACCAGAGGAAGCAAGCCTTCTCTTTCTCCAGTACACCTTCATCTGAGGAGTCTGTAATAGAACTGAAACGGTAATGTGAAGTCTCTTGTGTTTTATATGTAGATCTGGACATTCCTGTGAAATGAGAGAAATCGGGTTTACATGAAACAAAAAAAAGTCTTTAAACAGAGTTTGTGTGTATGCACACAGATGTGAGCATGTGCAAGTATGTGTATGCATGTATTGTATATTATACACACGTATACATGCATATGAGGGTGTCAAATGATCCATTCTCTGGCTGTATAATTTATTTTAATTGCCTTTTATAAAAGACATCATTAAAAATTAAAAATCTTAAATAGAATTGAAATTACTTATCTGATATGCTAAGCTGATACAGGGTACACACAGATCATTTTGTATTTAACTAGAAGGGGGGGGGGACTATTTTAAGTACAGGTCATGTTTTGTCTCATTTCTCAAGAGTCAGTGATTTAAATTTGCCACATGTTCAACTCAATTCTGCTCCTTGTCTCCAAAGAAAAACCAATAAGAAAAAAAGCACAGCTTCATCTAGTTCCAGGACTTTGCGTGTGGCAAAGCAGAACGCTTTGAAAGCCTTGTCGAAAGCGCTGGACAGTGATGAGGAAAGTGATTTTAATCCAGAAATGGCTACCAGGTAATATTCACCAATTACTTTTCTTATTCTTTTTTTAAAGTGTTTTACTATACTGTTATGAATTTGTGTCCCACTCTACAAAACATAATTGCTTAGAACGTGACAATTCAGACTCAGTTTGCGAACAGAATAGACAAATCTAGTGTATTGCAATAATACATTAGAATATTGTGTATTTATTTAATGTATTTCAGTTCAATTTCAATAAAAAAATACATAAGAATCTGAGTCTCTTATCAAACATTTGAAAATGGAATTGTGTGAATCCATCCTGGGAATATTGAAGAGTAGAGCGACAGATGTTTTCTCGATTGAATTTGTAACCTAATAAAGCACTAAGTGTTCTGCTCAAGCAGACTTTTCAGTTTCCTTCAGATAGATTACAACGTCAGCAGCTCTGTACAGGGAACCCCGGCAACAATAGACTGTTTATACGTACATTGACAATTGGATCAGAATAGAGAGTTTTTATGATATTAATAAATTAGAATATATATATATTTTTTATTAGAATCAAATATTTTTTTTTCTAGTATCACAAAAAGTGCCATTTTACACTGTCTACAAGGTCTTTTCAGCATCTAAAGCAGTGGTTCTCAAACATTTTCTGTCATTTCCCACTTAAGGGGGTGGGCGAATTTTCAAGCCCCACTTGTCAACAAAATGATAACGAAATCGGCCAAGTTTACTATT
>JAQMYJ010000013.1:7683096-7700886 GCA_030014305.1 Clarias laeviceps | reverse complement strand
TCTTTCCCAAAAAGACTCATGGCTGTATTAGATCAAAAGGGTGCTTCTACTAAATACTGAGCAAAGGGTCTGAATACCCATGTGATATTTCAGTTTTTCTTTTTTAATAAATGTGCAAAAATGTCAACAATTCTGTGTTTTTCTGTTAATATGGGTTGCTGTGTGTACATTAATGAGGAAAAAAAAAACTTAAATGATTTTAGCAAATGGCTGCAATATCACAGTGAAAAATTTTAGGGGGTCTGAATACTTTCCGTACCCACTATATATACTGTACATATGTTTTAGTACATATACAAGTATAAAACCTAAATGCACATCTTAATGTTTGAACGATACATCTTTTTGTTTGTTGGATAGATTTCTTATAATGAAGACATCAGTGATGCTGAGAAAGTTTACCAGGAGTGTCAGCAGGACGGACCCATTTTATTTGATGACTGCATTCCACCAAAATGCATGAAATGCATCATTAAGATTGGAGAGGGCACGTTTGGAGAAGTGTTCTCCATGGTCAACGATGCCAGACAGACCGTGGCTCTTAAGGTGCGCAAGCCAAACCTTATAAATTGTTTGGTGCATTAGATTTTGTCCATAGCATCCAGGTTAAGTTGCTGTGAGCGATGCTAGCTGTTTTACTGAAAAATCACTGTTTCTCACTTAAGCTGGATGTAAATTAATTTATTTAGAAATTGTTTGTCAGGACATTTTTTTGTATCAACTTAGTATTTGTGAAAATCTCATCATTAAAAGAATCACACAGAGTATAAATCCAATAAAAGATGAACTATAAACATTGGTTACAATAATTTATTGGCGTCAAATCATATAATTTGTATGAATTACTTTCTGGAAGATACTGTCGTGTATAAATACCCCCTTCCAATTTTATGGCCATTTACAGACCTTTTTTTTTTTTAATCTTAGTAAATTCATACCTGATTTCTTGGCATATAAAAAATGGCTTCAGCTTTTGAATTTCTGCATTTTATTTTGCCGCTTAATAATCATTTAGTGCTTCCATACCTCTTATGTAGTTTCTGGGTGTAAAAGTGCAGTGACAGGAACATGGTTTACACTTCACAGGTGATTGACATTTATTAATGTGAATACAAATATGAAGAAAATCAGCATCGATTTGTAATTCCGTAATGTTTTTGTTTACTTTGGCTCTCAAACACTGGGCTTCATTTATCATTTCTTTTTTTTTTGGGGCTTATTCCCGTTCTGGTTTTTGCTTTTTCCTGCTACATTTTATGCGGTTTTGTAGAAAAACTGGCTTTTTGATATAGTTTCCATGTAGCATTTAGTTGTTTTCTTTGTTTCAGATTATTCCAGTGGAAGGCCACCAGAAAGTCAATGGTGAACCACAAAAAACATTTGGTGAAATTCTTCATGAAATAATTATATCCAAGTATGTTTTTACATTAGTAAGCCCTCTGTTTTTATTATTATTTTTTGGAAGGTAACAATTTATTGAGGAAATATACCGTAAATGCTAGCCATTTTTTTTTCTTTTTAATTAATGAGAAGCCTACCTTGTTTTATTTATTTAATTTTGAAGATTCAGTTTCAGCTGAAGTTTTGCTTACTTTTTTTGTTTGTTTTTTACACTTGATTGGTAAGATAAAAAAAATATTAAAATCATTTGCTAATATTTTGAACATGGGTTCAGGTCTATATTATAATTCACTGTAAGATTAAATTGTTAATCTGTGTAATGTTGATCTCCCTTGGGACACTGTTTTTCTCATAGGGAGCTAAGTGCACTCAACTCCAAGGAGCACAACAAAACTAATGGTTTCATCGGCCTCATTAAGTACGATACATGTCACTTTTTTAGAGTTTTGACTTTCAGTTGATATTGAGTATTTGTGGTAACTTTATATCTTTGACTCACTATCTTTAATTGCTGTGTGTATTGGAACTGAAGTGCTTACAATTATTGTTTTAGTCTTCACTGTGTGCGTGGCTGCTATCCTGGTGGTCTGCTTAAAGCATGGGACAAGTTTGACCAAGAAAAGGGATCTGACAATGACAGACCTGGTAAAACCGTATTCCCAAACCATTCAACTATAAATCTTTAAACAGTTTCAAATTACATGCCAACTTAAATATTTAGTTAATTTAATGAAATTGTCATGTTTGTATGTGTACAGATTTCTTTGGAAAGGAGCAACTCTTTCTGATCCTGGAGTTTGAGTTTGGAGGCAGTGATTTGGAGAATATGAATGGGAAGGTAAATTTACATCAGGATATCTGGTCTTTGAAAGGTCTTCATTATATTGTCTTGGTGTGAAATTGGCTTAAATTGTCTGCAATTTCATTGTCCAAGACAATACAATTGAGTCAAATTTATTTATAAAACGCATTTAAAAACAGTTAAGTTTTTGATAGTTTTTGACCCACGGGGGTCTGGATCTGGTGGGGAGAAAAAGGCTTCATATTGACCTAAAACTTCACAGTAATCAGTTTGTTGTATTTTGTAGTTTTCTTCTGTCTACCCTGGAAAAAGAAAATATAAACAAATATAACTTTTCAGATATTATCTCTACTTCAACTGAAAAAATGGAACCAGAATTATTAGTATGGCTGTCAGTAGGTTAACACATTATTCTGTTTTTTCTGTTTTCCTCAGTAAATGTAAAACTGGGTTTAATGTTCTGGGAAGAGTTTAGAATGAGAATTTGTTCAATTTCTGATTCATTCAGATGCATCTACAGTGAATCTAGTGTCTCTTCCATTTATTTCTGAATTATTAATTTTATAAGTCACATTTTGTCTTAAAAAAGACCAAAAAAAAACCTTAACTGTTAATGAAACACTTAAGAAAAACATATTCCACCATTAGGATTGAGGGGAAATGTATTATAACTGATGTGTGTTTTGTGTGCTTGTCTGTGTTCAGCTCACATCTATGGCCCAAGCTAAAAGTGTGCTGCACCAGGTTACAGCTGCGCTGGCTGTTGCTGAAGAGGCTCTTTCCTTTGAACACAGGTAGAACTACACACAGCATTGCTACCATAATAATAAGATGTTCTAACTAAAGATTATAGAGATTAAAGATTATAGATTAGTTCTGTCTATAGGAAACTAATCGATATTATCTCTTGTTCTATGTACTTCTGTTTCTGTAGAGACCTCCACTGGGGAAATATTCTGGTGAAAAATAGTAAACAGAAGCATCTTCAGTTTATTCTGAATGGCTCAGTACACTCTATTGAGACACGAGGAGTTCATGTTAACATTATAGACTATTCTCTCTCACGCCTTGAGATTGGTAAGTTTCCAAATTTTCCAAATTTCCTCTTTTGAAAAATAATAATATAATTGTATTTGCTTGTATATATGGAAGCCTGTGTGCAGTAGTATTCATTCATTAAATTATATACCAATTCATTTTTTTAATAATTATTTTTTTTTTAACAATTTCTATCGAGTCAGAGGTTCATAAAATCATTCAGTTGTGGTAAAGATGATTTTGAGGGGAATGGGGGGGAGTTAACATATTAAAATATTATTTCTATGTTACTCACCTTTCAGTTAAAATTTTTTTTTTCCTTCATCTTTCGTGCTCCAAGATGGGTTAACAGTGTCCTGTGATATAGCAAATGAAGAAGAGTTATTCATGGGCCAGGGTGACTATCAATTTGAGATCTACCGTCTGATGAAGAGCGAGAACAAGTAAGTACCTAAGCAAACTGACTAAATTAGACTACTATCAGGGGTAGGGAATGTGAATGATTTAAAATGTCTTCAATTTTCAGAGAGCTCATGATTACCAGGAAACAAAACAACAGGTTACGCTCGCTTTTTGTAGTTTGTTTGTCTTTCGTTTGTCTTTTTCCGCCAAGAAGTTGCCACAGAGCCGCCTGATCCGCACTACAACTTGGCACAGGTTTTACTGATGCCCTTCCTGACAGAACCCTCCCATTTTATCTGGGCTTGGGATCGGCACTGCATCCTTGGGCTACTCCCATCAGTGGAAGCCCTGGGTTCGATTCCCAGCCAGTGGCAAACAACTTTACATTTATAAAAGTCTAGCTACAAAAGTAATGTAACTAGTTTGGGTGTTACCTTGCAAAAAGAGACAATTGGGATGTAAATAATTTATGTGTGCTTTCTCTGTTTTAAAGCTTATTTTAAATGGGTGACAACTTGGTTCAGCTTATGGATTGTGTTTAGTTTTTTTTTTTTTTTTTTACATTTTTTAATTTCTTTTAACTTGGTGATTTTTTAATTCTCATCTTGCAGTAACTGCTGGGCGGACTATAACCCTCACTCCAACATACTGTGGCTGCACTACCTGGCAGATAAGCTTTTGACTATGAAGTACAGGTGCAAAATACAGAGCAGCCAGCAGAAAGCCTTTATGAACAGCCTCAAGTCCTTTCACTCAGAGATGCTCAACTACCGTTCAGCTAAGGATGTCCTTTTGCACTGCCCGCTATTTAAGTAACCTCTAGCTTTGCTGATTTATTTTAATCCATGCTATAAATGTTTGAAAAAAATTTTAAGCACATTGTAAACTGAATCATTTGTAAAAATATGTAATAAAGTTTTTTTTCTTGAGCTTAAACTGTTGTTATTAATATACAGTAGTTTGTGTACATTGTAAAAAGAGAAATGATGCATATACATGACCTCATTAAATGTACATCCTTTAGAGTGAGACAAAAATGTAAAAAAAAAAAAGTTCCCCAACTTTTCCAGAATTCAGGTTGTACCATCCTTAATCTTATTTATTTATTTATTTATTTTTAATCTATCAACCGCTTATACAAGCGTAGGGAACTGTAGGGTAGCAGTTCCAGCAGGGAACCCCAGACTTCCCTTTCCTCAGCCACCTCAGCTAACTCTGACTGGGGGATCCTGAGGCGTTCCCAGGCCAGTGTGGCGATATAATCACTCCACCTAGTCCTTGGTCTGCCCCGTAGCCTCCTTCCAGCTGGACATGCCATGGGAGGAGTCCCTAGGTAGGTGTCCTGGTGACATCCTTACTAGATGCCCGAACCACCTCAGCTGACTCTTTTCCAGGCAGAGGAGCAGCGGCTCTACTCTGAGTTTCTCACGGATGACTCTAAGAGAAAAGCCAGCTACTCCTCTGAGAAAACCTATTTCGGCCACTTGTATTCGCGATCTTGTCCTTTCGGTCATGACCATAGGTGAGGGTTGGAACGAAGATCGACCGGTAGATTAAGAGCTTTGCCTTTTGGCTCAACTTTCTTTTCGTTACAACAGAGCGGTAAACCGACTGCAATACCACCCCCGCTTCTCCAGCCAACCTCACATTCCAATGTTTTTTTTTTTTTTTTTTTTTTTAATTGGAATAGAATTAAAATCAAATGAGCCAATATTTCAAAGTCTTATTTTTCATTTTATTCTAATTTAAAAAATGTCCCAACTTTTCCGGAATTTGGGTTGTAAATAAATGGTACTTGAGGGAAGTTGTGCAGTTTCCATTTGAGGAAGTGAGGGCTATTAAGAATTCTATGATATGACCCTCACTATGATGGTAGTTAGAATAGGAGAGGTGTGTGCATACGAACGTTAGCCAGGAGCCACAAGAGGAAATATAGTTGAAAGCAATGATGACAGGCCCAAGCACCCTGTGCCATCACTTCCCAGGCGCATCGCACAACCTGTGTTATTTGAGCGTGTTAAGACCTACAAAAAGCCATCGCCGCCCGACTGCACCGCACAACTTGCACACGTCGCACAATATGATGTAATAGTGCTGATGTCAGCTTGGGCCCTAAATATTTGTTGAGTGCGTTTGTGTGTGAGAAAGGTGTGTTTGTACGTGTAGAATAGGCTGCAGATGCTGGAAAAAAAAAAGCATCTCACTGTTACTCCATGTGATGTCACTGAACGTGTCACTCAATATAATGCCATACAAAGTTATTAACCACTTTTCAGCATAAGTTTGAGATATCAAAAATCCCTCTACAATTTTGTGTCCTCAATGTCTTTAGATCACATCGGCCCAGTTTGGTGGCGATCGTATAAATTCCCTAGGAGGAGTATATCAAAATCCATCATATGCGTTTTGGCAAACAACCCAAAATAACTGGCCTCCTGTTGAGTTGAGCCCAGGCCATGCAGTGCGAAAGTTGTTTGGCTCAATGAGCTCGAAGTGTGTACAGAGTTTTGTGTGCATACGTGCAAGTGTGCATGAGCTATGCAGCAAAATCTCGTGTGAGGACCCCGGGCCACGCGATTCTCAGGCATTCTGACGGGGTAAAGCCATTCTATTGCAGGGCCCGGGCGCACGCACGCACACAAACACACACACAGCAATTTGGGAATGATAATTAGCCTAATGTCCATGTCTTTAGACTGTGGGAGGAAACCGAAAAACCCGGAGGAGATCTGAGTACTCCACATACTGTACTGTAGCTAACCTGTAATCTGGCTTCAGGATCAAACCTGGGATCCCAAAAGATTGCCCACTTGTGCTGTGAATAATAAAATGTCACCAATTTTGATTTCACATGTAAATTTATTAGCATTCAATAGTCAGCAGGTTTGGCCACAAATCTCCTTTAGCCACTCCCATTTACATTTTTTATTAGAGTATTGGACAACAAAGACAAGCAACAACTTTAATACAATATACCTCTGTTACATAGTATTACTGGTTCATTACCTTTGGTCATTTTTACAGCCATACGTTAAATTAAAAAAAAAATGGACTGAATTTTGAGGAGATCGAATAGGATAATGCAAATAACTGCAAATGTGCATTTTTCAAATCCTGCTGTTGTGGGTTTGTTAGTTTCCTCCTTCATTAAAAATACCTTGTTTATATATTGTCCTTCAGGAAAAACAATATTCAGCTTGCATTCACATATTTGGCAAAATATTTATTGATATATATGCATTCATTTATATGTATATTTTTTTAACAGCAGTTTAAGTGGCAAAAAGTGGTAGCTTGGTCGTGCTGGGATCTGAACTCAGAATCACCACAGCCAAGCAAACCATAAATGAGGCATCAAAAAGCCAGGACCATGATGTGCTTTATATCTAAAGTAACATGAGTAATTACTTGCAAGTACTTTAGTAACAGTATAAACTATAGTTTTGGGGTTTTGATGAGAGTGTTGTGTTCCCAATGCTAGGATAAGAGCATAGCTGATTATTGGCAGATTTACGATAATAAAAGAGCTGGTTTACACAATAAAACAACATGCTTCTGTTATGACTATTCATGTCCCTGGAATAGTCGAAACCTTTGGAAATTAGTTAATAATCATCTTATAAGCAAGGAGCAATTACTCTGTAGGAAATGGAATAACTTATCATGGTTCATTATCTTATTTAACTAGATAATCTTATTTCTTTTCATTTGACATACTGTATATATTGACAATTATAATTGTGTGTTAATTGTCTCAATGTCCTCCTCCCAGTTAATCCTTTCCCCTCACTCATTTTATGTATTTATGTTCAGCCATTTATCAGCTTTCATGCTAATTTATTGTCTGATTTATGTTCTTATGTTACAGTTTTTGCAATATATTTTACAACTGTTATGTTAACAAATGCCTGATCTGATTTGACCATTAATGCCTGGACAGTGGGGTTCAATTTACCTGTGTTTTTAAACAATACACTCAACAGTTACTGATATGACAAATTTTGGTTAAGCACTCAGTATTCCAATATGGGTAATAATTTGCAAAGGATTTTAACCAAGGTTATTTTTTACATTTTGATTACACATTAATAGTCTTTAAGTCATATTCATAAGTCATGCAGCGCACACTGAACAATAAATCCCACTCCATATCAAGATACTGTACATGTTGCATTATTTGTATATAAATCATCTTATCAGGAAAAAATACAAGTGTGCCTATAAATACATACATACTGCTATGTTTTATTTGGATTTATGAGGTTTTATGTTTTTATTTCCCTCTGTTTCTTCACAGTCATGATCTCAATGTGTCAGCATAAGTTTGTAAAGATAGGTGAAAAAAAATAAAAGAAAAATATAATTTATAAATCTGTTCCTTCAATCCTTCATTCTTTTCTCATTCAATTAATAACCAGATATTGGAAAGTTTAGAAATGGCATTTCTCATTTAGAAATCCAAAAGAAAAAAAAATACTAAGTTGTTTTTGTAATTTCGATCTCATGCTCAAGTTAAAAATAAGAAATTAGAAAATGGGTCAAATGTTGGGTTTCATTTTAATATTCTATTTATTTCAGGATGCTGTGACCCAAACATGTAACACTTTGAGGAACTCTTAGGATCTCTATAAAGCAGTAGCTCTTACTGATATCATTTATCAGCTTTCATGCTAATTTATTGTCTGATTTATGTTCTTATGTTACAGTTTTTGCAATATATTTTACAACTGTTATGTTAACAAATGCTTGATCTGATTTGACCATTAATGCCTGGACAGTGGGGTTCAATTTACAAACAATTTGCAACAAACAAATTTTCGGGGTGCAGGTTTATGACATTTACCCATAACAGTATGGAAAACAAGTGTCTGCAAGCTAAACACACAAAAGCAACTTTTTAAATTTTTTAAAGAAAAATACATTTTGAATGGTGTACATCAGTTACCTCTCGAAAGACCAACTCATCTTGTGCCAATTTGATAATTTTTGGGTATGCTTGAGATTTAATATCATTAAACAATATTGTATATTTACAAAGGCAGTGGTGGCTTAAGAGGTTGAGGCTCTGGGTGCTGATTAGATGGTCATGGGTTTGAGCCCTGGGACACCACTGGAATGCCAACTTGGGCAAGGAACTTAACCCTATGCCCTTATAAAATTACTCTGCTGTTGCTGGTCATAAAGTCCAAACAAGAAAGGAGGAGGGTTGGGTATCACGCTAGTGAGCAGACATGCATATACTGTATATCCCTTAAATAAAGAAATTATCCAAACTCTTTTCAAATGTTAAAATGAAACCTGATAATTGACCAACTTTCTAATTTATTTTTATAATTAAACAGGAAGAAAGGAAGATACATGGATTAAACTAACATCATAATTTGTTGTTGTGCCCTCATACACTTCCACACACAGCATAACAAAGGCACTGATTTTCCCATAATTATTTTCCAGTCCGTTTGTGTGAAATATGTTGATTGATGAGTGTTCCTGTCAATAAAGAGTGAATTGAAAACCAGAAATGTTGATGCTACCAGGCGGATCACATCTGTTGTGGCCTGCACCACCACGACTGTATTTGCATTTCTGGGAGGTGCACATCAGGCTATGCTGGAGGCTACGGAGTACAGTATGCAGTTATGCAGTACCTATGCGAGGCAACGTGAAGCATAGACTTGATGCAGAAATTACGGTTTAGTCTTTCTGAACCTTTGTGTGTCTATTCAAAGCACGTTGACCAATCGACTATTTCACAAAATCATAATATAAATGTGCTCAGAAACAGAAGTATTTGATGAACCACTCTTGCCTCTCGCAGTATTGGCCATCAGGTAGGGCTTCAATCACCCACCTTTCAGAAGGAGCCCTAAAACAAACACCCTCATAAACACAGAGCTTAACAAAGGCACCAGTTTTCCAAGTCTTTATGTGCTTGTGTGAAATATGTTGGAGAAATAGGTAAAGAGAGTTCCTAGAGACAGAGTCAGTAGAACCTGTTTTAGAAGCCAAAAATGCAGCTACCAGGTGGATCAAAGTTGTTGTGTATTTACATTTCTGGGGAGGTCACATCAGGCTATGCAATAGACCACGACATACCATATGCGGCAATACAGTACCAGCGTGAGGTCACCGTTGACGCAAAAAGCACAAATTACGGTCAATTCATTCAGAAAAGTTTTAGATTCTTTGTGCATTCAAAGTATGCTGACCAGTCAACAATTTCAGAAAAATATGGAACAAGTGTGCTCAGAAGGAGAAGTATTTGGTGAACCACTCTTGCCTCTTGGGGTCTTGGCCATCAGGTACAGCTTCAATCACCCTCTTTTCAGATGGAGCCCTAAAACACAGGTGAATACATTTTCTAACAACACAAATATTTATAACCATAAAGACATACAATATGTGCTGTTGTAAAAATAAACTTCTGTTAGAATGAATAAGATTGAATACTGTTCTGTTATACTGCCCTTAATTGTGGGGTTGATCGGTTTTGATGCAGGGTTTACTTCATAATGTTGGTCACTAGTTGGGTGCAAAAGAAACTTGCATATTTTTGTTTTACTCAGGCAGGTACAGCTAATCATCAGATTTGGGCACCTTGCAGTCAATAAGTCGATCATGAACATCTGTCAGACAGCTAAAGCTTAGCAAACATTATGTCATGCAATTCTTCTGACAGTGATCTAAAGCACACCAGTGAATCTACATCAGAATGGCTGAATCACAAAGTCAAAGTCCAGACCTCAACCCAGTTTAAATCCTTTTACAGGACCTTATGCGCATAAGCGAATGTCCAAAAACTTATTGTAATACCTTTCTGCTTGGATATTCCGAGAGTGTACATAAACAAGCTTTAGTTAGTCAGAATGCAGAGCCTAGAGTTCTGACTACATCACCTCTTATGCACAACAATTTACGTCTAATAAAATTTTTAAATGGTTCTAAGATACTACTGAAGACTAATAAAGCACTCTATAATGTAAAAGGCACTGTACACTTCTTTTATGCTGCACTACCTCAGCAAACTTTTCATCTTGATAAGCCATGCCTAATTAAATTAAAAGGTGCAGGCTATTTGTTTGTACCATAAATAACACCCACAAATATAGAACAAATTCCACTCTGAAAACCTATTTGTTTAGTCATGCCTTTGTTAATAGCTTTTTCTTATGTAATAGCACAGATCTAGAATGCTTTTAGGTTCATTCAACATTCTGGCAACTTAGGATTTTTGTATGCTGCTACTCCTTAACTTATGTTTCACACAGGTTCTCACGTTTGTTGATGGTGGAATAGTTGGCTGCTTTATGTCCCAAGGTGCACTTGTCTGTGTTACCTTCTGGTGCCAGTTATACCTTTATAGCTAGTCTTGAAGTCACTGCTTGCATTCTGCACACAATCTACAATCTTAAATCATTCCAAGACAAGAGTATTTACAAAAATATGTGCTCTCTCTCTCTCTCTCTCTCTCTCTCTCTCTCTCTTTCTGTCAATCTACAAATGTTACTTCTGAGATACCAGTGATCCTGCCACCTGTCTTCTTGATCCATACTGATGATCCATTTCTGCTTGGAGCCTCCATCACCTGAAAAATATGCCCTGCTGTCTAGGATTGCCCAGCATTTGCATGTTCTGTAGGTACATGCACATCCATTGATTACCCTGTTGAACAGGCAGGACAGTATTAAAATCTTGGAGAAACTGGTGTGCAGACTGTAGAGTGCTAAAAGTCCAAGCTTTTAGAGTTTCATGATGTGTGAAATGGGTGTAGTCTTCATGACTGCTGGGGGTTTCTGTTTTTGGCACTTAAACCATACAGGAAGAACAAGAACAGGTATTCAGCAACCTGGGGTGCCTTTAACGGAGCATAAGTGGATTAGTGTTGATGGAAATATGGGCTGGTTCCTTGCAGGGTTAAATCTGATTCAGCTCATTAGTGTGCTTCAAACTTCCAGCACCATTTGGTTTCCATTTGGTGTACTTCAGCTGTCATCAGGTCTTCCAGGGTGTTGGGGCTTTTTGTATTCGGTTGCTCAAACCAATTTAAGTCATGGAACTGACTTGGCCAATTCCACTTCTTTGCTGTAAAAAGTCTTGAATTGCATTTAAAGTTAACTTTTGCTGTTATTGCCCATCTGCAACATAAAGCATCATTTGATAAGTTTTGAAGCATCTTACCCTATACAATTGATAATTCTTTTGCTGTTTTTGTCAGTGGTCAGGGGTCACACATTGGCAGACATCACATGTCTATGCCTAAATAATGTGGTGGTATGTATAATATCATGAGCAGTTTCTTCCTTTTCCCATACTCCTCACAAACTTTCATACCAGTACAAGTTGATCTCATCTGTCCGTAGGATGTTCATTCAGAACTGTGCAGGCTGTGCTTGACCAAGTCTAATCTGGTCTTCCTCTTTTTGAGACTTACCAGTGGATTAAATTAGTGTAAACCTTGTGTATTTGCTTTCTAGTGTAGCCATCTCTTGACTGTAGGTGTTCGTATGCCTACCTCATGAAGGGTGTCCTTGATCTGGCCAGCTGTTCTGAAAGGGTTTTTCTTCAATATGTACATAATTCTTCTGACATCCAGAACAATTCTGTTTTTTTGTGGTCTTATATATACAGATACACACACATTCTTATTGTGGTGTAAATACTGGTGCCAGAGAGGTTGGTTTAATGTTGTTTTTTTCAGACACTGCTGATTTGATGGGAGTTCTACTCGCATTTTGATGTCTCTAGGGCTACACAGAATGATGCAAAAACAAAAATGCAATAGTTTTCCTGCCAGCTCAGAGCAGTCTGGTCATTCTCATCTGATCTCTCTTCAGACCACCCACTCACACCATGTTCTTTGTTTTCACACCATTCTGTGACAGGTTTAAAGACATCTGTGTGAAAATCCCACATCAACAGTTTCAAATGCCATATCAAACTCATATGGGATTTAAAAAAAAATAGAATTGAAACAATGCCCAGAAATTGCTGTCTTATATTTACAATATTTTTTTCCTTAGAAGCTTTCAAAACAATGATGTTTTTATTATGTTTTTATGTACTGATGTGCATAAGTGCCTGTGATTACCTGGTGTGCTGGCTGTTGAGTTGCAACTTGTGCAGGAAGTCATGAGTGGGAGTGAGAGTATGTCGAACAGAAGTCTTGACCTCTGAATGAAATGAAATTGGAGTTTGTGTCTGTGATGGGAGGATTGTCCGACTTGACAACTGTGATGACTTGGGTGATGCCCCTTCTACTGAACTGTGGCTTGGTATACTGGTCCCTCCTGGTTGGATATCTTCTCGGATCTTTTTCTGGAAATATGACAAAGTAATATGTACATTTGCTCTGCTTGGCTCTACTTTTCCACTAATTCACATTAATTAGCACAAACTCAAAGTTACTATTAACTCTTGAACAGGCTGTTACTTTTTCCACATTTTGTTATGTCACAGCCTTATTCTAAAACGGATTAAATTCATTTTTTCCCCCTCAGAATTCTATATACAACCCCATATAATGACAACATGAAAAAAGTTTACTTGAGATTTTTTTCATTTATTTTCATTATCTTTCATCAACATCACTATATTGTCTATTGAGCTGAGGGAGCTGAATATTTCTGATTGCAAGCATATATGTGATTGCAAGTGTGTGTAAATATATTACATATACACACACACACTACCGCTCAAAACTTTTTCAAGGAAACAAACACAAAATTAGTCTGAATAGAAAATATTGTATATAGTAAAAGAACATGCTCACATTGTCAGAGTTAGAAATAATGATTTTAATGGAAAAGTCTTTGTCTTTGAAACTTTGACTTTGACATGAAAAAAAAAAACACCTTTTACAGCAAAATGGATACAATTGTTTATAAATTGCATTAAAATTAGTTTTTCTTTGGAAAACAAGGAAATTTGCAAGTGATCCCAAACTTGATTGGTCAGTGTCACAATGACTGACAGGGAGTGGATAATGCCCTCCCTCCCACCACATCCAATTTTGCTGTTTAGGATAGCTATGGAAGGATTCAACCTTGTGAACCAGAGACAATAAGGCAAATTCCTATTTATTGTGACAATTTTAACTAGAATTTTTAAAGAACTTTTTTAAAGATCATTTGCTGGCTGGGGTATTGCAAAATATATACAAGTGTGTTAAAGATAAAGGTCTGTCAGTGGAGGCCCTGGGCTATGTTTCTGGGCTATGTTTCTAAGGGTATCTGCAACTGCAGATACCCTCTGTGGAGAGTTTTTGCTGAGGATAGGAGGGGTCTGCCCAAGACTTTCCCTCTCACTTCATAGAACAGAATAGAAATCCTTATGGGCATTTTATTGTGCTAAACACAATGAAATTTGAGCGTCCTGCAGGTCATGTCACTCAACTATGCTCCTCCCCTAGTGCAAGTTGGAAACAAAGCAGTGCTCACAGAAACTGAAGTAGAACGTCACTGCGTCTGGCTATTCATCCAGAATGTTGGCATAAGCCCTGACAACATCCCAGTCACTACCATCCAAGCACTCACAAAAGCTCCTCACACACAGCTTTACTGTTCCATGTCTTTGATGTTCTAGCCACAGATTTGAACAGCTTTTATTTTTGCCAATACGCAGGAATCAACTGGACCATTACATGGTCACACTGTCCCAATGCCCTAGTACAGTTTAGGGGATGAGCTTTGCTGGCTGTAGTGTAACAGTGGTCCTTGGTATTCTTCTGTCTGGTTGGATGTTTAATAAATTGTATGGTGATTGGTTTATTATTGACATTTAATCAATGCATTGATCTGATGGGCAGAATAAATTGAAGTATAACTGTTCAACATTTAAAATGGTCTAAGGAGTCTGCATTTGTCCTCTCTGAAGTGAATAATCAATCTGGTTCTTCTTAAAAATATCAATGGACCAAACTGCACTCTTTACCACACTATTGGTAATTGTGAGATATACCATTATTTGGCAGATCCAGATATCAAAATCTCTCCAAACTATGTGTGAGTGAGGATAACCTTCATGGTAGACGTGAGACTTCCTGCCTGTGTTCTGAGGTGGTAGGCCTTGACTGTCCCATCATTGCTTAGAGGATATTGCGATAGCTGATGAAGATCTTCCTGGTGGACAAATAAACAAGATGTAAACCTAGTTTCTGTATGCACATAGTCATTGTACACAATTAAGCCACATTTAAGATGCATCTATGTACTGTACAGAGGCGACTGAAAGTTTATTTATTCTGGAGCAATAACTGTAACTCAACATTTCTGGTAACCGATCAGTTCCTGCACATCAGCTGAAAGAAATTTTAGCCCATTGCAGAAAAGCTTTAACTCCATGATGGTATTAGTTTGTGGGTGTCCCTTATATGAGCTGCCTGCTTTAAAACAATAAATGTATCCACATAAGTTGTGATATTTTCCTTTAGAATTCACTGGTATAACTCAGAATTCATAGTTCCATTAATGTTATCAAACCAGGTGCCAACCATATTTCAAGGATGGGATAAGGTTATTATGCTGCAGCATTTTTTCTTTCTCCAAACATAATCCTTTAAGCCTAAATGGTTCGTTCATATGTTCTCTAGCAAAGTGTAGAAGTGCAGCAATGTTCTTTTTAGAGCGCAGTGGCTTTCTCCTTGCAACATTGCCATGCACACCATTGATTTCAGTGTTCTCCTGATGCCGGACATTAACATTAGCGATGTTAAGGTGACATAGCCCTTTAGTTGCTTAGCAGTTATCCTGGGTTCCTTTTTGACTTCTCTGATTATTACATGTCTTGCTCTTGGAGTGATCCTTGGTTGTAAACAATAATGAATCATTTCCTCCATTTGAGGTGTCTAAACTCTCAAGAGATGGATGTGTAACCTTTTCTAGCCAAAAGAGTATTACTAACTGTTTTTGTGAGATCCTTAAAAACATCCTACAGTATGTTAAAGCCTTAACTCACATCGAGAAATGTGTTGTAAAGATCAGACTTTGACAGATACCTCTCCACATCTGACTGTCGTCCCACTGACTGAAAACACCTGACTCTTATTTAACTTTTAAATTAGCTAGAAATCCTAGAGGTTTGCATACTTTTGCCACACACAGATTTGTTAAAGCAACAAATAAATGGCCAAGCATACTATTTATATATCTATATATAACTATATATATCTGAATTTGGTTCTCTTTGAATATGAGGACTTGTGTGAAGATAAGTTGATGTTAGGTTACATTTATGCAAAAATATAGAAAATCATCCATAAAGAGATCACAATTTTTTAATCACCACAGTATGTCTTTACTAACCAGCAATCTCTTGATGAGTTGGTCTCGTTCAGTGAGCTTGTCTTGGAGTTTAGAAATGATGTGCAGATCCTCAACTCCTCTTCTACCTTTCTCCTCTTTCAGCCTACATTTATAACATACACACACAAACAGTTATTTTTAATGACCTTATATAGCCTTGGTTGTGTGCATCAACGTGTGTTCGTGAAAATGTGTGGAAATTGGCATAATCATAAAATGTAATAAGAGTAATGCGTTCTCTGTTTCGCAGGCAACAGTTCGGGCATGTAGCTGTGTTTGGGCAGAGCTGAAATCAGATATGTTCTTTATTTCTGTTCTCTCTTCATTTTTTGTCTCCATCTGTCTTTCATCAATCCCATCCTTCTCATCATCCTTTGATCCACCCTCAACTCCTTTGTCTTTCCAGGAATTGGATGACCTGCAAAAACAAACAAACAAATAAACAACCCACAAAGATTTAAAAGCTTTAAAGTAATGAAAAGTTCTACATTCATGCACATCATTCCAGATCTATCTGGTTAATATATACACTACTGCTCAAGAGTTTGGGATCACTTGCAAATTTCTTTGTTTTTGTTTAGTGATTTATTTTTGACATTTTACAACAATACTGGAGATTTAAAAATGATGAAATAACACAAATGGAATTGGGTAATTATGTAACAACAACAACAAAAACAACAGTCAGTTGTTATTTTAAAACATAGAGTTCAGACTTTCTGGAATAGTTCTTGCAAGAACAGTGTTGTGTCAAGTGCACTTGCAAAACCCATCAGGCACAATGATGAAACTGGCTCTCATGAAGCTCATCCCAGGAAAGCAAGACCAAAGATCAGTTAATTTAGAGTTACCTTAAACATCACCAATTAACAGCACCTCAGATTAGAGCCGTTATGAAGGCTTTACAGATCATGAGTAGCAAATACATCTCAACATTAACTGTTCAAAGGAGATTATTACATGGGAGTAATAGGATAAATAAATAAATAAATGAAGAGATGTGGACATTCTGAAATAAATAAATCTTGAAATATGTTAATAAACAAAAGTAGGAATATATTTAGCAATTTTCCAGGGCTTATTGTATTTATTTATTTCTATATTTACTTATTTATTCACACATTTATTTATTTATAATTATGTCATGTTTAGTCCTCCATACAATTGGAACAATTGCTACAGGATACATGTAAGATGTAAGACGTGAGTGGGGGTTCAGGCGGCTAGGTCTTCAGATTGTTGATTTTTGGATCTAAGGATCAGGTTCGAGCCCTGCCGTCATTGGGTTGCTACACCCCATACTACCTAGCCACTGCATGCAGTGCCGATCCCACTTTAAGTTAACATTTGTTAAATGTTAATGTTTGAGATATTATAAAACTGCATACTTTGCATACTGCATAGTTTGTCATGCATTTCTTTTTTGGGTGAAGAGCTGAATTGGAAGACCTTTGAGGGCAAAGCTGGCCTGTCAGGGCGGGACGGTGTCCATCCCCCTTCGGGAAGGTGCTGCTCTCATTTCCTGTACTATAGCTCATAGTCTCAGAAGAGGCCTAGTTAATCGGTGACAATTCAGAGCCCAGGCCAGGGAGCAGACAGACAGGCTAAACCAACAGTCTGCTAGCTGCATAGAGTTGTCACTCAGGGTTCACTGTATTGAGACTGTGTCTGTTCCCCGAGCTAAACAAAAATTTAGGAAGACTCAGAATGTCTGTTTTAGTAATTTAATTAACATAAAGACCACAAACTCAGATCATACTGAATGCTACCGCACAGAGTTTTATCAGTAATCTCCCAGAACTACCAACTTTGATTAGATCACCGTCTGACCCCACAGAACTCGATCAG
>JAQMYJ010000013.1:7620449-7631658 GCA_030014305.1 Clarias laeviceps | reverse complement strand
AGCTGCTTTGGGACAATGCCAATTGTTAAAAGCGCTATACAAATAAAATTGAATTGAATTGAATTGAATTGAATTATCTTATAAAAAAAGGCTGTATCCCAAAACTCTCTCACACTACTCATCAAGGGCACTATTAAGTGTGGGACGAGCGAGTGTACACCCTAGTGCGTTGACTGAACATCTAATGTTATATCTATGACATCATGATCCATAACCAGCACAACAGCACTCCCTCTCGTGCGATATTGCTTAAGTATATCATATTGATGAGACGTCCTATTTCCCAGCTGCAGAATATATCAAAGCCCTTCGGGTAAATCAAAACAACATGCAAAACAAATAACATGAAGGAAAATTTGTTTTGGTCGATATATTTTATGCAGGAGAAATCTTAAACTTAGATCTGCTCAATTTTGGAAGAAGACTGATTCAACTGACCTGGGATTTAATAATGTATTTTCAAATTATGGGCTTTTGCAGTGTTGAAAGTATTGCAAATGTTATGAGCTTAGAAGACCTAAAGGTCCCGTAAAACACAAATTAAAAGATCTTGGTGCCAGATTTTATAGCACGCTTTCAGGTTTTGTGGAGTCAGACCTTTTTTGATGGCGAAGAGGGACATGCACATTATTAGGCAGGTGTATTTTAAATGTTATGGCTGATTGGTGTATATATTATTTGCAAGTCAATTTGCTTATATTATTTTTTTAACTCCCTGAGTTGTCATACGAAGTACTGATGGGTTGGACAAAATGTTCTGAGGTAATATATTCTGATAAAGACAGGGAAGCTTGATAAATCCGTTATAACCATAACTGTGCTACGTGCCTGGGCTTGTGAATTTATCTGATAAATCCTACGGTTTATAGAAATCATATTTGGTCAATATCGTCAAATGCTGCCCGTTTTGTAATTTTATTGTTTAAAATTTCAGTAATGTAAAACAGTGAACAGTGTACATGCTACTAAATAATAAAGTAAAGAGGAATACAACAGACATTTTTAAACCTACTTCAAGTATAGTTCAGTCTGATCTACAAACATTATATTATATAATACATTATGTAAGCCTGTACTAATTTCAATATCACTGTCTAGCAAGTAAAACTGCAATAGGCTACATACACACCATCCACTTTAAGGAGAATAGATAAACCAGTACATTTATGCAGATACCTAAATGGTTAATAATGTGTCAGCAGCACAATGTTAGACACACCAGACACAATGTTAGACACATGGGGTAGATCACATTGTATGCTACTTCTCCAAAAAGTTGAAGCACCAGCACAACTATAGGACCAACGAGAAGGAGGCCTTTGCTCTGCTGATGGCCTTGCAATATTCTTTAATACCTAGGTGACAGTTCGACTCATGTGTACACAGATCACAACCCTTAAGTGATCCTGCATCTAATGTGTATCACCAACCAGAGGATGATGCCCTGGTTTCTTATTGTCCACACCAAACGTTGGGTATTTGAATGGGGGTGTAATCTGGCTCTGCCACAGACGGGCACGTGTCTGACATGAGCCTGAAACACCTTATTGATGAGAGAGATTGGAGGTGAATGATCAGACTGGTCTGAGCTGAGAGGAAGTCTTTAGGTAACTTAAGTAAGCACTCTTTACATCCATGCTGACTAGAAAAGCATCTCAGAAGACACAACACATCAATTCTTGAAGTGGACGGGTAACAACAGCAGACAATCACATCAAGTTCCACCCAGTCAGCTAAACAAGAATCTGAGGTTATTGTAAACATAGACTCACTGAAACTGGAAAAACATGATGTATTGTTCTTCAACTGGTAGTCTGTACTACCATCAAAAATGGTAACTTGAAAAATACCAATGAAAAATAATGCAGGGTTGTTGTAACCCACGTTGTGTGGGTATGTTTCGGATTGTACGTATGTAGTTTCCTCTGTCCTGGTCACTCCATTCCAAACCCAGTCTGGGTCTTCCTATCCTGTTTTTGGCTGCCATACCGGTGTTGTTGCTTACATCCGGCTACATATAAGCTACATAGAATCTTTTTAGAAATTGTGTATCTTCAGTTCAATTAATGAATTCATATGTGTTGCAACGTTTGCCTGAGAAAGTTGCAAATTTGCATGCATCTTTTTACGAGGACATCATAGCACTAATTATAAGGCACCCTACAATGTCCCATCACAAACAACCATCATACAGCATGACCGAGCGTAGGTGATCATGCACCAATTAGGCAGCCCCCTACTGAGTTAACCCAGTCAAGCAGGCTGTGATAAGGAAAGAAACAAAGTATTTGCTTAAAAATGGACTAGCTGTCCCTAGTGAAATTTCAAAAACATACCCCTACATTCAGATACCCAAAGCAGACTCATCTCTCCATTTCCTGTTCTGATTATAGGAAAGTTAATCCTGTAAATAAGGCTGATTCGTTCGCTCTTCCCAGAATGAAGGATTGTGTAGACTGCATTGACACAGCCAGGCTCAATAGCAAATTTGATCTTTTGAAAAGGTACTGGCAGGCAACACTTACACAACTGGCATCTGAGATTTCAGCCTTTGCCACACCAGATACTTTCTTCCAGTAAACAATGCTTTTTGGGCTCAGCCATCTATTTTAAAGGCTCATGAACTGTGCACTGAGAATGGTTCCACATTGTGCTGCTGACCTTGACGATGTGATATATTCCAATACTTGGGAACAGCAACTAAAATTGCTGAAGCTGGTATTCACATGTCTCTCCGAAGGTTCCTTGGTTTTGAACCTGGATAAATGTGAGTTTGAATAGGGAGGAGTGTCTTATCTTGGGAACATGGTTGGGTAAGGAATTGCAAAGCCATTTCAATCCAATTCATTAGCACATTCCCAGTCCTCAAGACATGATGAGACCTCAAGACGGGTGTGAGTATATGTATGACTGGTAATTAGTGTTTTTGTGTATAAAAAAAAAAACAACAAAAAACGATGATGTTTACCCCTCACTAAACCACTATGCCAGAAAGTGGCGTTCAAGTTGTCCCCATCCAACTCGAAGTCTTTTTGCACCTGATCCGAGTAGGGCCTTCAAGGTGGAGGTTAGATGCCAGTGGAACCAGTGCTGGAGCTGTGTTTAGCCAGGAGTAAGACCATGGGGTAGATCACATTGTATGCTACTTCTCCAAAAAGTTGAAGCACCAGCACAACTATAAGACCATCGAGAAGGAGGCCTTTGCTCTGCTGATGGCCTTGCAATATTCTTTAATACCTCTGTGACAGTTCGACTCATGTGTACACAGATCACAACCCTTAAGTGATCCTGCATCTAATGTGTACCACCAACCAGAGGCTGATGCCCTGGTTTCTTATTGTCCAAGGTTTCTGGTTGGTGATATAGAAATTAGCTTTTATTAGGTAACTCACAGTTCCACTTGATTGTCGTCGCCTCTTAAGAGAGTTAAGTTCTGGTTCCATCTTCTCTGCCATCTCCATCTTTCGTTTATTCCTTTTGTAGGCTGACAAGCTACACTCTGAAATATTTCAAAAGAAATATCAATATTTAATATTAGATGTTTCCCCTCTCCAAAGTAGTTCCACTAGGGTATAACTACTAGGTCTAAAGGCTGCAGTTTCAACCTACACTTAACCAGCAAAAGATAAAGACTATTAAATATGAACACTATAAGGCGAAATAGACTTTCACTCCTTAACTGGCTTCCCTCATACACCATCATTCAACAAAACATCCACAAGGCCCAAAATCATACCATTAGCGCACTCCGATTTTACTTTTTTCTTATATTTCTTGTATTACGCTTAACTAATTACTAGTGAATAGTGTCCTAGTTATAATATAGCATAAAATAAATGCTAATAACATTTAAATCATGCTTTAAGTCAAACATTTATTACATTATTATTCATTTGAGATACAGTAGTTTTTTCTGATTATAATCTTTTACATAAAAGATTATTTTAAAATAGTAAAATAAAATGCCTTGTATATTAATGTGACTTTATATTGGTGTTTGTATCTAAACAGACAGAACAGAAATTTAGGACAGTTATTCTATGCTAGTCAAACTCATTATAGTTATTTTACAAAATACTTACTGGTGGCCATCTTCTCTGAAGGACATGGAGGTATACCATGACTAACAGCCCACTGTTGCGCTCCAATTCCGACTAAAAAACTAAAAAATATTTAAAAAAATTAAAAAAACAGCGAGAATTGAAATATACATGGTATAAGCAACACAGTACTTCTGCCTGTAGAATGAAATACACCTGACATGAGACACACAAGCCCACAAGGGATACAAACCTATATTACAGAAAAAAGAACAATTTAATCATAGTCTTTATTTTAGGTTTTAGTAATTAAATAAAAAGTTTACCAAGGAGGAATTCTTCCAGCTGAAAGCTTCCCTTTCTGTGCTTCATTCAATAGCGTTCTGGCCACCAATACTGGATTCTTAATTCCTGAGAAATATTAGCAAAATTGGAAATTGCATACATTCCTGATTAAGTTAATGTTTTAAAATTACATCAGATTCAGAAAAAAAAGGTAAAGAAGTGACACTGCATGAAGGTACAGCAAATACTAGGTCACTGTAAATCCATTACTTTGTTGAAGAACATGGGACTGGAAATGAAAGGACTGAATGAAAAGTAAAAACTATATCCTAGAAAATATGTTCAGTTGAACACAATATGCCCCTTTTGTATTCACTACTTATTTACCATTTTTTTCCTTTTTTTTATTTTTTTATTCTTAAATACGTAACAGACTTGAGTGCAAATCGTCCTGAGCAACATCACATCACAACTAAGGGCATTTATGCTTCATCTAAAAATATATTTTTAAATGTTTTTTTTCTTAAGTCTTGCACATTAAACAAAAACAAACAAAAAAAAACAGCATGTAAAAATCCAGATTGTATGTAAAATAACATGTATAAAAAAAAAAAAATAATTCAATCAACCCACCACTTAAAGCACCAACTGCTCCGTAATCTAATGACTTTCCCTCCATGATGCTGGCATCACATTCTATATCCCCAACCAGGTTTAGATTGGAGCCCGTACCAGCATTGGTGAAGGGTGAATCCTGCAAACAAAAGTGTAGAGATAAACTTAAGCTTACATGTGAAACATGAAATATGTTTCATGTGAAACATGCTTATTAGTCTTCTATTAGGAGAGCTCCTATCTTAGCTTAAAAAGTCCTATCTGGGAGTCTTAGACTGAAAGTGATTTAGGAAACTTCTCAGAGCAGCTCTGAGGAAGGAAAGTATAAAAATCTTTACCTTAGTGAGGAGTTGTGGACTATGATTGGTTGATAAAAATCTGTTAAGGTCTTAAAATGGGCTCTTCGTCAAAATAGAATATATGATAATAGAACAGACAGTGAAATCATAATGTTTGTATATAAAGAAATTGTATAATCATGAATACAAGGTACTTTATGCAAAGTTTCTGTTATACAGTAGGCTAAATATCTTAAATTTAATTAAAACAGCCAAATGTTGAAAATGTGTCTACTTTTGAAGCAACCAATTTATACACAGTAGTTACTATATTTAAGTTCTAACAATTTATTTATCACACTGATTTTATTACTTGTAATCCATTTCAGATTGATGGGAGCAAAATGGCTCAACTTGCGTGATTACCAATTTACATGATTGCAGGACAGTCTGTTTAAGTTGAACTTTTGGATGCTATGTAGCAATCCAAGAGAGATGGAAGGAAGTAAAAGAACAAGAAAACCAAACTGGACAAAAGAGCAGTGTTTACTTTTAGCTTTGCGTTCAGTGTTTGGAGAATATTTCTTCTTTCCACCATTTTGTCCTCTGCTATAGAAACTCTTAAAAGTCCTCCTCTCTACTCTTAACAATTTTTACCTTAGGAGCTGCTTTTAGGTCCAAGATGTTGTGTAAATAATTTGTGTCCCTACTAAGATTTAGTCCTAAATTTAAGGGGAATTTCTAAGAAAATGTCATAATTCTAAGAATTTTCTTAGAATTTCGTCACTAGGAGCAACTTTTAGGTTTAAGTAACCTTTTGAATACGGCCACAGATGTGTGTATGCAGGTAAGTTGGAGTGTGCAATAGACATAAGGTTTTTGTGATTCAAAAGAGCAAATCTGTTCACATACAGTATCATTTAAAGCAACCACAATAGTGCTTAAGTTTTACACAACTTTACTAGTAAGGTTTTTATTACTAAATAAAAACAAGTTGAAGAGAAAAGTCAAAGCCATCACCTCTAGCTCTATAAGAGCTGCAGTCACTGCCTCCACTGCCATAGCACCATCTCTCAACCTCTCCATAGCCTGCAAAATAAAACAACAATAACTATTATTATTATTGTAGGGGAGAAAGAGAAAGAGAGAGATAATGTAGGACAATTACTGACAGGAGTAACCAAACACAATATGTAACAGCAAACAACTGTCTACTTCATTGACTACTGTAATCATAGTGATACTCGGGATTGTTTTAGTTTTCATCCTACATTATATTAATCAGCCATAACATTAAAACTACCTGTCTAATATTGTATACGTTATGCCTTGTATACGTCTGACCCACCAAGAAATGAGTTATTAGGACTCTACTCTACTTTTGCAGCAAGGTGTTTTATATGCACTGATTTATTTGTGGTGGTTCACAACAATACCAACACTGTCTGCCACATATTTAATTTTCTATTTTTTTTTTTATTTGACATTGATTTTGGTAAGGATGGATTAAGGTAATAATGATTATGTTTGTTTAAGGAAAGTGTGGTAGCCTAAGAGACAATATACTGTAATAAATATCGTTGTGGCCGTATCATTATTCGCTCACAAAAGGAACTAAAAATTTTATTACAAAATGTTATTAAAAATTTAGCTTGAACACTGAGAATGTGAGTGTAATTTATGCTCAATGTCTGAATTAAGTTCTGTCCTACTGTGTCACACACAGCTTCAGCGAGCCTGACATCACTTAGTGAAAATGAACAAGCAGGCTGTTTTTTGTTTGTTACTGTTATTGTTCAGTGATTAAAGTAAAGGATGTGCTAATTAAAATATTTGCATTGGGGCACTTACCTATTAATTTTATGGCTGTTATAATTATTACTGATAATAATAATTATAACTAGGAAAGCATGCATCCCTCGGTTGTCTTGCCATCACAATTTGTTCCATGTCAAAATGTCATGTCAAGTTGTGTAGATCCATGTGCTTGCACAATTAATTTGTTTCCAGAACAAAATTGTCTAATTTTTCTGAATCAACTTGGAGAACTGACTGTTCACTTGCTACCCAATATATCCCATTCCTTGTCAGAATCCAATGTAACAGGAAACTCTGCTTTTTTTTTTTCTTTTCTCTCAGGGGTTTTTTCATATTCTGGTTAATCATGTATACATACAGTTTAATTGAATTAAATTTTTAAATAACTTTTAATAATGGAAAGGAGCAAGCACAGAAATATATTCTGGATATAAAGGTAAAAATAAATATATACTCTTATAGCAATTTGTCCCTAACGAGCAAACCTGAGGCGACAGTGACAAGGGAATACTGCCTGAGACGACATGATGAAGAAACCTTCAGAGGAACCAGACTCACAAATTTACCCATCCTGGTGCTGGATAGCATAACCACATACAAATCCTTTGAATTGTACAATATGGTGAGATATGACATGAAATATGTTTCAGTTAACATGAAGTCCGCTTTGTTCAGGTTACTGTTAAGTGATGAGACTTGTTGGAACGATGAAGGATGAACACAAGCTCGATAAGAGTAAACTATTTTTATTTTTTAGTTCAGATTCTTCTGTGAGTTTTAAGACCCATCAAAGAAGACACATCCCATGGTCATGGAAAAGATGTGTTTCAGAAAGGTCAAACTATTGGCACACATCAAGGAAGAACGATCCAATATATTATTAAAACTGGAAGGATAGTGATGAGCAATCAACTTCACAAAATAAATGTGGCTGGAAAAAAAATTTAATGACTATGATCAAAGATGACTCAAACATTGCAAGCTGTCTAACAAAAAACCACAGCAGAAATCACAGTTATGTTTAATAATGAAAGAGAATTTCCATGCACGCTATGAGAATTAGCACGCATGCAGTAAAGTACACAGCTGTGTGGTCATTGGAAAACCACTTGTTAGTGAGACTAGTCAGAGTAAAAGGCTTCAGTTCACTAGACAGCATAAAGATTGGAGTTTGGAGCAATGAAAAAGGTCGAGTGTTGTGATGAAGCCAAATCTAACCTATTCCAGAGCGATGGTCATGTCAAGGTAAGACGGGAAGCTCAGGCAGCAATGCAGGCATCATGCATAGTGGCATGTCTCTGTATACGGCCCTGAAAGATAATTTTATAATGACCAGTGTCCTGACATTAACCCCAGCTCAAAACTATTCAAAGAGTAGTGCCTGATGAATCCATCCTTCTTTTCTGCATCTCTAGCTCTCATACTGTCTCCCCAGCTGCAAAGACACCTGCAATGACTACCACATCGCATGCCCCGATATGCTTCTGCATCAGGCCCATGCAGAATCTACACTGTAGGCTACAGAAGTGGCCTACACCATTATGAGAATTTAGACTTGTGCATTGGTGTGTCGGTGTTGCTCTGCAATTACGCCGAAAAACCGCTAGGTGGTAGTGGGGTTTTTGGTTTACGACAAACATTGGTGAATAAAACTGTGAACCTTGTTGGAATTGGAGCAAAGAGATTTTGACCAAAGTGACAAGAATCCAAACCAAGACTTTGTCATTTGGCGGTGTTTGTAGTGTGGCGAAGACAAATCTTACAAAAGCACATTTTTATGAACTCATTAACTCCGGTTAGTGTCTCCTTGATTTGGTCTGTGTTCATTCAACTTTCATCTCAATTCAAAAATGGAATTGTAGAAGAAGCTGGAAATGCAATGCTACACGTAGCTTCATTTCTGGGGAGAAGCACCTCAGGCTATGGCACAGGTTACACAGCTAGTAGAGTAGACCTGATGCAGAAGCGCACATCAGGATTGAGTCTCACCAACTAATCTATTCAAGCCTGCTTATTTTTATTTATTAGCTCAGTTCTTTGGTGATCAACTGTTTGTTATTATGAGAACAAAACACTTTCATGTCTGGAACTATAGTGTAGAAACTGTAGAAACTGATGTTTGTTATTCTTCCCCAACTGGTTCACATAACACTTCGCAATCTCTGGTCTCCAAACAGAGCTACAGTGCCTGCTCTGCCTCTAGTGACCTCTACTTCTGGTCTTAGTTACAATCCTGCTGTCCTAAGGCAGTCTGTGACAGTCAGTGAAACCAGGTCATGGTTAAACCTTCCCCCACATTTGTCTCCAGTAAATCCAGTGTTCTGTTCCGCTGGTACCACAAACTGGTGAAACTGTGGAGAGTTATGTATGATTATAATTCTCAGAAAAGACAGCAAAATAGTTTGTATGTTTAGTTTGCGATACCCAAGTCTATGACATCAAACGCGTGATCTGTGTCAGCTGCCGATCAGAGATCATCACAATAGAGAATGATGATTTGGATTCGAGTACCAGCAGCTGATCCTTGTATATGTGAACACCAACATAGATCTATTATGCAAAATTCACTTTTTGTCATTTAAACAATTCAATTAGATTTTCCCCGTTATGCGACATCATCTATGGAAAACCCTTCCCGCAGCTTGCTTTTCAGGTCTTTTGTTCTCTGGTGGGCGTAGCTCAGCAGGAGCTTGAGCCGAAATGCCACATTCGAAGAAGGAATGAAAAAGGAAGTTTAAGGTAAAAAAAAAAAAGACATCATCTGAGAAGTATTTGAGCTAGAGCATTAACAGACACCCTTTGGGGAGAGTTTTGGCGCTGTGATTAGGTTTCTATCTTTTCGTGGGTTCTCGCATAGTCAAACCGCATAGGTGAGATAACAGCAGGAATAACAGAGGGGGCGGTTTATTGGGGGCGAGGCTTGTAGGGCTGCTTTTACACACACACGGATTGGGAATGACTGCTGTCTGGCTCACGGATTACATAAATTGTCTAAATAACGGATTACATTTTTGAAAAAAATAACTAAATAACTAAGTAGCCTACTTAAATCGCGGACGCGTTAGATTACTCGTTACATCAAAAAAGTAAAAAAAATAAAAGAAAGTTACTTGGTAATGCGTTACACCCAACACTGATTGCAAAACACATTTTTCCATAGAAAATAATGTAAATGCGGATAATCCGTTCCAGCCACCCAAAAATATTACCAATTCCCAACACTATAATCATATCTTTGGATAAAAACATCCAAAACATTTAGAAAAGACATGTGAATGAAGTCAAATATGAAATAAATAAACATTAATCCTCACTTAACCTTAATTCATGATTCCTCTTGGCTCCAGCTGCTTTAAAAACCAAACTGACAGCGGCTCCTTTTTCTTCTTGCTACCATCCTTGCTAACATTCTTGGGACCGAAGGTGCTATGTCTTCACTAAATCTTGCAAAAAAAAAAAAAAACAGCTCCTGGATTGTTTACTTGTATGCCGAGGCAAATTTCTTGCAAAATTTCAGATCGTAAGGTGAAAATTTGTAAGTTGGGGCATGCGTATGCAGAAGTACCACTGTAAAATTGCCAAATAATAATATCTTGTTAGAGGGGGGGGGGGGGGGGGGGGCAAAAAAAAAAAAAAACCGCGCCGCCTTGCAAGCAAAAGGTGCTTTAACAAAAAAGTTGAACTTATGTTGTGCACACTGAATTTTGTTAGTTGCTATACCACATAAAATACTGACATCATTTATCTTGGTTTAACTTTTTCCATGAAAAGACGTAAAATTTTCAACAAGGGTGTATAGACGTTTTACATCAACTGCATATAAGGACACAACTGCACACTATGAAAACACAAACCTGCAAATCACTTATGTTGTTGGACCACAATATTAATAAGATATGAAATGTACTAACTTTCTGACAGGCTCTTTTGCACACATGTTTATACTCCTTGGCTTTGGATTCAGAATGATAACCTGCCCCTGCATACAGAAGGGAAAAGAAAACATCAGTATTTCAGTATTAAATAACAGACTAATACCAACAGCTTTAACATAACATAGCTACAATATATATACACACTACCGTTCAAAAGTTAAAACACTTGCAAATTTCTTTGTTTTTGTTTAGTGATTTATTTTCTACATTCTACAACAATACTGGGGATTTCAAAACT
>JAQMYJ010000013.1:7601618-7617079 GCA_030014305.1 Clarias laeviceps | reverse complement strand
CTTTTGATTGTTTAAAGCTGCTTTGCGACAATGACAATTGTTAAAAGCGCTATACAAATAAAATTGAATTGAATTGAATTAACGCAGTGTAACAGAGTGTATGTTTCCTACCCTGAAATAAAAAAAAAATTTAAATAAAAAAAAAGACGTGTTATTTTTGCAGCCTGTTTAGAAATGGGTACTGCAATCCTGGACCGAGAATAAAGCTAGGTATAATAGTTTGACATCTTTGTCATAGCAGCATTAATGGAAAAGCAAGACTTTGGCGTCTTCTGTCGGTGTACATTATATCACCTGTGTACTGAGGATGTCACGATCCAAAAACAGTGTATTCACACCCGCTGAACTTTTCCACATTTTGTCATGTTACAACCAAAAACGTAAATGTATTTTATTGGACTTTTACGTGACAAACCAACACAAAGTGGCACATAATTGGGAAGTGCAAGGAAAATGATAAATGGTTGTCAAAAAATGTGGTGGGCATTTGTATTCAGTCAATTACAGACATTGGGTGGGAATCGAACCCGGGCCGGTGAGAGACCTACCACTGAAACACCAACGCCTCCAGTCAATGAATAACAGTAATGAGTTAAAATAAATGTATTTGATATAAAGAATGTCACATTTATTTATTTTCATTCATTACTGCTGCATCATGAACAGAACTGAGACAGAAACATGATCTGTGGGTTGCAGTTACACAGGACACTATGTACCTAATGTAGCCCTACATTCATCTACCTGACTCAGCTACATGCTTAACATTTAAACTGAATCTGGCTTTTTAATGCTTATACTTTATACACATTACCCTAGAGCATGGTGTAGACAGAAAGCAGGCAGACTGCAAGTTTAAACTCTCACAACTTCTTAAATGCAAGCTCTGTGTGCTAGATAAATTAAAATGTCATAATGTTCAACACTACTGAAGCATCACACTGGGCTGAAGCCTAATGTTAGACATTACTGCGTTTCTAACAACGTCGCAAATATTCAATACAATCTCATTAATCATAAAAAAACATCCATAAATTCCGAAACACATATATAAGTCAGTACCTCAATGAGTTCGCAGTGTTTAAGGTGTAAATACATCATTAGAGCTGATGTTCTGCTGCATTAACAAGTTACACCTCTCTCTCCAATTCAGCTCGCAACGTCGGGCTTCTTCTTTTTCTTCTTCTACGACTACAAACTCATGAGTCATCTTCTTCGCTGGTTTATCAAGCGTCCCGCAAACCGGAAAACTGCCTTTACCGCCATCTACTGTGCTGGAGAGTGAAGTGGTACGGCAGTATTTTGCACTTCGAGTTATGGAAGATCTCATTTATCAGTCTTTAAGTCAAGTCCTCAAGAACATTATATACATAAATAGGGCACTCGTAACGTTTGTCTTAGACAATCGATTCCACGAGGCACAAGAACTTGGTGGCAATCCATCAAAGGGCAAACACACACACATGCACTCACTCACACACTCATTCACACACTACAGGCAATCTGGGAACACCAATTAGCCTAATCTGTATGTATTTGGACTGTGGGAGGAACACAGGGAACCCACTAAGCACGGGGAGAACATGCACACAGACCCGAGGTGGGAATTGACCCCTGACCCAGTCTCAAGTCTTTTGCAGACTCTAACAGATTTTCTTCTAACATTGCCCTGCATTTGGCTCCATCCATCTTCCCATCAACTATGACCAGCTTCCCTGACCCTGCTGAAGAAACGCATCCCCACAACATGACACTACCACCACCATGTTTCAGGGTGGGGGTGGGGTGTTCAGGGTGATGTACAGTATTAATTGCATTTAGGCCAACAAGTCTAATTTTGGTTCCATTTCATATGGAAGAAGCACCTTCTTCCACATGTTTGCTGTGTCCCCCACATGGCTTACCACAAACTGCAAACAGGGTTTGCAGTCGTGCCATACTCTTTTCATTCTCAGATGATGGATTGACCAGTGCTCCGTGAAATATTTTTTAAAGCTTGGAAATTTTTTATAACCTAACTTTGCTTTAAACTTCTCCACAACTTTATCCATGACCTCTGGTGTGTTCGTTGGGCTTCATGATGCTGTTTGTTCATTAATGTTCTCTAACAAACCTCTGAGGGAGTCCCAGAAGAAAATCCCAATAACATATTTTTACATTTGTACTTGTAATGAGACAAAATGTGGAAAAAGTGCAAGGAGTATGAATACTTTTGCAAGGCACTGTATGCAAAGTATAGTGTCGCTGTCTAGTGACCACACCTTTTTATGTGCCATGGTTTAGGCAACTGATTGAAGTCAGACAGTGCCATGTCTCAGACTAGGCTGCAGTGTAGTTTAACTGTCTTTGGGGCCGTTCAGGTGCAACAAGCGTACTCACAACAGAGAGCACCACGGCAGATGCCTCAGGATTGCAAGCATCTCAAAATAAGATTGGAAAATGTTGCCTGGTCTGATGAGTATCGATTTCTGCTGCAACATTTGGATGGTAGGGTCAGGCTGGGGGTGGTATATGTGTGGGGGTATTTTCTTGACACACTTTGGGCCCCTTAGTACAAATTGAGCACAGTTTAAAGGTCATAGCCTTAGTATTGTTGCTGAGGTCGTCCATCTCACAGTTAGTTTTTCTTGTACATAGAAAGAACCCCCCACCCCCACCCCACCCCCGTGTATAGGCTTAGTAGTTCTGTGGTCTTAGTATTTTAGAAAAATTTTCTTCTGCAGCTCATATTTGCACAATGGAAACACCATTTTTATTGTCTTGTGAAATATAAATGATTAGGAAATAAGTTTAACTTTCACCAATGGCTGTCACCGTTCGTAAACCTTACATATCCTTAGCACTGCTATGCTATAGAAACCCACTTTGCTCTATAATACACTTGGTCAGGATGAGGCAGGAATGGAAGAAATTGTTATACTGCAGGCCTGTAAAAAAGAAAAGATAGCACTATTTTTTTTAGATTACATTAAGCCTTTATTTGTCATGTATACATTACTGCACAGTGAAATCCTTTCTCTGTGATACAGTGCACCTTGAAGTAGACAGGGGTAAAAGCCCACAGTTAGAGGTTGTTGGAGTTGGGGCTCGAACTGCCCAGTCAGCCACCCAGAGCCAGCTATCAATATGAAGTCAAGTGGCACATTTAAAAATAAAAATAAAAAAAAAAAATAACCTTCCAGAACGCATTTGATTTTGGGTGCATCGCTTCACGCGTGTCCCTTCCTACCCTGATGCGCTCATCGTTCTGGAATAGGGTCAATCTGGGCCAAACAAAACACAAATGTTTTCCATTGCTACAAAGACAAATTTTTTGCTCAAGTTATAAGGAAACCGAACCCATTCATTTCTGATTAGGCTCACTAGAAGGTTTTCTTATGGATAACTTTTTTGAGCCCCAACGCTGAGTTTTTGTCACATTTTGCATTTGGATTTTTTTTTTATTTAACCATTAAACAGGTGTGATTTCTACAGTTTCTACTGTCTTTTTATGAAGCAACTTCACTAAGAATTTAAGTATCTCCAAACACGGTCAGTCATTCTTTTTTTTTTTTTGACTACATTTGTTTCACGAAAATAACTAATGCTACTGTAGTTTCAGGTTTTAAAATAATGCATTGGGCAATTCATAAACCAGTTCTATTAATTAAGAAAATCTTGTTGTTTCCTTTTTATGGCAATACAGCTTTTTTCTTTTTGGCTTGGCAGTGTACAAGCATTTCCTTTTAAAGACAGTATTGGCAACATCCTACAACAAATAGTTTTTATTTACTGCCATTTTGTGGCAAAAGGGAGTCTTAAATTATCTTATATAATAGTAAATAATGCTTAGACCATATTATTTCTCTAAAGTCAGTTAATCAAATGATAATTTTGTAGAACTGTCGCACAAAATACATACAAGATATTTCTGAATGTTCAGAAAACTGTTAATAATAAAAAAAAAAATTTTAAAAGAAGAAAATGGAACTAAGTTAAATTATAAGCAGCCTTTTTAATCAACTGAAGTAAAAAAATTCTTTTACATTTTTATCAAGTGGGACATGGGACTTGATATTGTGTAGCCCTTTACGAACAACTGAAACAGTATATGAACAATGGGTGCAGCATTATCACCACAATTCTCACACCTATAAAGAGGTGCCTCACTTTACTTTTCTATTATTTAATTACTCCATCATTGTTTGTGTTTTTTATTAGGTTACATTGACGGAGATTTGCAATGAGGGCAATGTCAATATGCATATATCATTTACTTTATTTCAGTTTTAACGGAATCATATGTTCTTACAGATACTTAAGAACTTGACAGGTAAAGTCCTTGCAGATTCCATCACGCTACAAAATCCACTGCTGGAAAGCTTGCAAGAAAAAAAAATTAAAACCATCCACAGCAGCACAAGCTGCAATTGTACTTTAAACTAGAGCATTAACTACATTGTGTAAGAAATAAAAAAGGGAGGGGATTGCAGTAGTTGAAGATATTTAATTAGTATTTAATGCTTTATATCTCAGCAAATCTAAAGTCTTTCACTGGAAAAGGCAAAGAGAAAATGAGAAAACTGGATCAAAAGGTGGAGAGATTGAGGAGAGGTTGTTTAAAGTTGTTGGGGAAGTTCCTTGGGTTTTCAAAAAAAAAAAATTCCTGGGTGAATTCACCTCAATGAACTACAAGAGCTCCAGCAGCATAACTCACTGAGCTGTCAGACCAGTTTCGGCACTGGCTCGACTGAGCATAATTTAGGAAAGAAAAGTTCATGTCTAGACCGCTCTTTTTCAGCTCTGCCACAGCCTAGAGAAAACAAAAGAGTTATATTTTATTACTTTAGTATAAAGATCAGTTGAAGAAAAGCTAAATAAAAGCTTCATATATTGTTCAAGACTTATGATTTAAAGAGAATAAGTAACTTGCATTTAGTAAAACTCCAATGGGGTGTCGACCACAAATAGTATTGTGATATTTCCTCAAGTAGTTACTGAAGGAGACCGGGTCCAGCTGTTCTATAATGCCCATACCCTAAAGGGAATAAAGTGTTACTACAGCAACAGGCAAAATATATAATAGGTATAATAGGTAATAAATCTTGGACATTTCTAGTGTAAACTCCAAAACAAAAGAAATTGGTTTACCATCTTGTCCAGATGTTCGATGGATCTATAGATTTCACCCTGATTTTCATCATAGTATGTGTAACGGAACCGTTGACCTGAAAAGATGGCAAACATGGTTGGGAAATTCTGACAAACAATGAAAAATATGTTCAAATTGTATAAACTTATTATAGATTTTATCTCGTTACCCCAAAAGGAGAATCTAGTAATAAGCATTCAATTTATAATTTTTGTGACGTGCATTATTTTTGCAAAACAGCACAGTTGAGTATTTTATTTCACTTTTACCAAAGTGATTTGAGGAAACAGCCTTTTTTGGAACTTTCAAGAGGCAAGTGAGCTCCTGTTTTCACTTGTATTAGAGCAATAAACATTCGTTCCCTCACCAGTCTCACTCCCACTCCAGTCTCGCTGTGCAATCGGTCATTTCTTATAAGAAATCAGAAAAACCTGAAATTCTGCTGATAAACAAAAATCTCAGTTACTTTTACAAAGTGCTTACACAACAGAGACTCCTTTTAAAAATGTGAAATAAATGTCACATAATAAATTAATGCTGCTGTCGTCGTCGTTAGTCGTTCAGCTGCTACAACTTGGCACTGGTTTTATGCCGGGATGCCCTTCCTGATGCAACCCTCCCATTTTCTCTGGGACCGCCATGCATGCAGTGGCTGGTTAGTGTGGGGTGTGGCAACCCAAAGAGGGCTCGAACCCGGATCCTCAGATCCCCAAACCAACAACCTAGAGCCTTAGCCACCTGAGCCACCACACCCCACCTAACAAATTAAATATCACATCATAAATCATGGTGGCTTTTCTAAATTTATTAATAGTTTTAAATGACGTGAAACCTTCACTGTACATGTCCCTTTGTAATAGTTGTTAACTATGGACATTATATCCCATAACGTATTCAATCGTTCAAGTTACTGCAGGTGTTATTGCTATGCTGTTACACAAAAAATAATGCACGCCTTTACACAAACAAAATTATTGCATAAATTGTATCCCATTAACTTCTATGGCCACACTGTCTTAGAAGTACTCCATAAGAAATACAAAATATTTTAGCTAATGTCAATGTGGCTTTTAAATTCCAAGAAATTCTTGATAGATTATTATTTCAGATTACAACCAATACCCATGAGACCACAGCTAATGAGGTCTGCAGGTTGTGTTTGCATCGCTTTTTGTTTACACACACCAGATGGTAGATACAGAGCAACCAGAAAGGTAAACTATAGACTTGTGCTGACCTGTGTGATGAAAACCAGATTGTGTATTGTTTGGTGAGTATAATACACATTTGTGCTCATATAGTTTTTCAACTTAAATAATTTTATGTGATATTAAACTATTTTGTTAATGTGGCACCCTGTATTATGCCATCACCTTCCCCCCACACACATAACGTGCAAATCTTTTCAAACCCGCACTGTCCAAATCATTTCAATTTGGTCTCATTTGTGCATCATTTCTAAAAACATCTGTGCTCATTTAGTTGTCCACATTAACCAAAAAAATTTCAGGAAATGTCTGAGCCGAGACTATGAGCTATCTTTTTGACTGCAGTTAATAGAGTAAAACACTGTTAATCCTAATTCACGTGTAGATTTTAGGAATGTGGCTTTTAGACACTAGTCTGTGAGCTCATACATAACCATAAGCAACTTCAATTTCTACAAAATGATCATTTTTAATGTAAAATTCAATGATCACATTTTGAAATTTCCATTTTAGAATGAATAAAAACAGCCTTCTAGCACACAGTTATATTTACATATATAGTGACTATGAAGGGCAAATCAGTTAAAAAAAAAAAACTAAAAAAAAAAAACAGTAAAATCTTTTCATCTTCTTTGTGAGCATTGAGGAGGTCAATATAAGTGTGTTTAATTTTCTACCAATTTAAAATGCACATTCTATAATGAATGAAAATGGCCTCCAATAATATTGGCAGTGACTTTGATGAGCAATTACTTTAAATACCTCAATCACTTGAGAAATGATTGAGCACAAATGTTTATTTTTTTATGGACAAATGCTGTGCACGCAAACAAGAATGATGTAGAATAATATATGGTTTTGTTAATTTTATGATCAAAAAGAGGGTCTTTTGCTGTGAGAGTTTAACAATAGGCATTTTAAAGTTGAGATCAGTCTGTGGAAATTATCAGACTCATTTGTATATCTAAAGTTTAATACATATCTAGGCCATGCAACATAGACTACTTTCATAAATGTGAAATAAATTTTACCTAATCAATTCATACATCATATATCAAAGTTTAAACATATTTGTTTTCATAAATTTCTTAATAGTTTTAAATTGTGAAGCCTCTACTGTACATGTGTCTTTGTAGTAGCTGTTAACTATTTTATTCCATTTTAAAACATGTATTTTAGTGAACCAGACAAGATAAATTATAGTGTATAATTTAGTTTCATATTTTCAGATTGTACCAGTGTAATTTTTATTCTGTGTGCATACTGAATACTGCATTTACTCTTCACCACTCATTTGTTTCAGGGTCTAATGAAAGCAACAGTTCCTTTGCCTGCAATATGTGTGAAGTTTGATCTAAACTTGGAAGGTTTGTGGGAAAGAAAGCATGAGAGAAAGAGAGAGAAGGACCCACCCCAGTGGCAAAAATCTGATGAAATAATAAAAAGGTTGGCAGGATCAGCAAGGTATTTGCTGAGCAGCTTTCCATACTCCTGCTCTTTAGATTCACTCAGAGCTCCAACCAGCACCGGAACAATGCTGAACTCATCTTTGCAGCTGTGATTTAGAAGGAAACAACCAATACTTTTAATTAGTACATGTCTAATCTATATGGAATATACACCCACTGTCAACTCTAATAGAAACACCTGCACCCCAGATCAGTTCTGCTGTTATCAATTCAGACAATGTGGTCCAGCATGATGCATAAAATAATGAAGATATTGGTCGAGCACTTCAGTCAAAGCTAACATAAAATTTTGCAATGGGGAAAAAGTTTAAGTATTCTTTATTTGAGGAGTGCTATTTAAGTGTTGTTTATTTGGTATGGTTATCGGTACGAGATGGGCTGGTTTAAGTATTTCAAACTGCTGATTCATTGGGATTTTTAAACATAATTGTCTTCAGTGTTCTACTACTACTGAGTGACAGTTCTGTGAGTGGAAAGAACCTGTTAATAAGAGGTCGAGTCAACCTGCCAGAAATTATAGAGACTCAAATATAAAATTTTTTCAACTGAGTTGAGCAGAAATCAGCTGAGATCTCGGCTTCAACAAAAGATGTAGTGGATGGGCAGAAGATCGCCACAGGTTCCAGTCCTGTCAGCCAAAACAAGAAGAGACTCACCAAAAGCAGACAATTGAAGTTTGATTTTCCAAAGTTTTACCTGTAAATGTTCCCATTAAAGTGGACAGTGAGTGTATAATCATATTTACTGTACAGTGGAACCTTAGATTACGAACATAATTCGCTCCTGAAGCGGCTCGTATTTCAAAACATTCGTAACCCAAATAGAATTTTCCCAAAAGAAATAATGGAAACTCAAATTATTTATTCCACAGTCCAAAAAAATAAACACACAAAAATAATTAATAAAAAATATAAAGTAAAAATAAAACAAATTAACCTGCACTTTACCTTTAAAAAAGGTAAAAAATAAATCCTGACAGATAAGTGTTTCCGTTTGTGCGCGCAGGCGTGTGTGTGTGTGTGTGTGTGTGAAGCTAAAGTAAGGACAGTTGCAAATCATCAACCTGTATATTAGATCCTATACCGACACATATTCTTAAGCAGATAGTAGCAGCAATAATGGAATCCCTGTTGAAAATAATTAACTCTTCGCTCAGCAGTGGTTATGTTCCAAAATCCTTTAAATTAGTAGTTATTAAATCTCTAATTAAGGAACCTGACATCAACCTCGTCAGCTGTCCAATTACAGACCGATATCAAACCTCCCCTTTATCTCTCAGGGAGCCCTCATGTCTGTGTTTCCTTCTGGTTCTCCCTTTTAGTTATGCTGTTATAGTTAGTCCTGCCGGAGTCACTGCTTGCACTCTACAGTAAATATACATTCACATTATACATTGTGTGACTGTGATCATACCTAACAGTTATCTCTCCTTCTCTACTACTCTCTCCTCTCTCTCTCTGTCTCTCTGTTGAAATACAGGTGTCGCTCCTGAGCTGCCAGTGATCCAGAACCCCTCAAACAATTCCTGTTATCCGTTATCACCCAAATCAGGATGGGTTCCCTGTTGAGTCTGGTTCCTCTCAGGGTTTCTTCCTATTGCCTTCCTATAGAGTTTTTCTTGTCACCTCACCCTTGGCTTGCTCATTAGGGACTATCTGATAATTTTGATTCATACACATTTACATTTCATACAAACTTCCACAATTTCTTTTGATTGTGTAAAGCTGCTTTGCGACCAATGACAATTGTTAAAAGAGCTATACTAATAAAATTGAATGAAACTTTATAAGGTTCAGGTACAGTAATGGTGTGTTTCTATACAAGTATTTATCAAAATGTTAATACTGCCTTAGTGAACATGATGTTTCTGTATTTTTGTTTTGTGTGCAGATACAGTGGGTTAATGATTACAAGCCATACAATCACTACCTTTCCATTGCTTTGGCGGTGTAAGGCAGGTGCATCTCAATGCTGTGCTCATCCTCATCTGTTTGCAAAGTCATCCTTTCAAACATGCCCGTTTTCCACAAATCGGCATACACTAAAAGATAAAATACAAATTCATTACTAATGTGTGGTGCAGGGGAAGCACCTATTGATCTTAGCAAGGCTATATATTATTATAGAATACTATGAAAGTATGCAGGTATAAATACATGGTTAGTGGCCTAGTTACAGAATAATTAGAATCAACACAGTATTCAGAGGGTTGTCACAGCAAATAGGAGATGTGCTGAATAAGGACACTTAAATCTTTGTGAACTCCTTACTACCAAATCCTAATGCTTCTCTAAACAGGTGCCTTAATAAAAGCATCACACTTGCAGGAAGTCATTCATTTATTGTCTGGAGATTGTAAGTTTAAATCCCAATGATGCTGCACCCATCTGTGACCAAATGTCCAAGAGCACAGAACTGGGCATGCTTTAATTAAGGAAAGGAGGGGTGGCGTATTCTAACCGATCACAGCAACACTAGACAAGCATGACTGTCTGTGAGCTCATGTATGTAGAAGTAGGCGGATATCAATTTCCTCATGTGGCGTTATACCACGTCCTGATGGTGCATGAATAGCAGTTTAAAAAGTTGCAGGTAGCTGGCTGTACAAGCCGTGGAGAACATGTGATACCTGTTGCCCTCTGTGCTGGGCAGATATTAAATGATAGGAGAGACCTAGCCAGAGGGGGCAAATCGGCCAAGACTAAAATAAGTAAGGGTAACCATGTTAGGACTATACAGAAAAGATTTATAGACAGTGGCTATCCTGCCTGCTTGGAGGTTGTGTGGCTAAAAGGTTTAGACACTCGTGAACCAAAAGGAAATAAGGTAATAAGCTTTATGCAAGCAAAACAAAAACATTGTAATGATTTTGATAAAGAGTTGAATTAACTGCTATCCATGCTTTACCCTTCTGGTCGATCCTCAGGTCATACAGTGGTGTTCTGTAGACCTCAGCAGGGGATAGCGCACATCGAGACAAGGGCACATGGTGGGATGGTCCAAGAATAAATACCCTCCGGCTACCAAACAAGAATGCGGTCAATTATTCTAACATGAAGAACTTTAGCTCAATGTTCCACAACCTCATCATTTAAACTCACGTAATAGAAGGGTCCACTTGCTTGTAGGCATGTGCAGCACAAGCGCCACAATAGGTATAACCAGCATGTCTGCAAAAGAAATAAGTAGTGGGGGTTAACACTGTAGTCTCTGGAAAATCCTCAAGAATCCCTCCCACACACAAAAATATATACATTTTATTTTAATAGAAAAAAAAAATCTATTTTTTCCACAAATAAAGATCTACATAATCAAAATCACATGTGTTTGAGAGTGTATATAACATTCTGTTCCAGGGAAGTATATAATACACCTGTTGATATATCACAATTTGAATTGTGTTGTCCCACTATCTGCATAAATGTATAATAAAATAAAAAATGTTAGGTAAACAATATGAGGAAGTATTTTCTATCTATATTTTAAAAAATGTTAAGAGTTAACTGTAGAATGTCTACAGAATGTCTGACGTCTAAATACAACAGTAAACACTTGGACATGCCTATACATGTTTTCACCTTTCAAATAATAAAAAAATAAATAACTACAGTAAAAACCACAGCTATGTTTAATAGTGAATGTAAGGACATTTCCATGCAACAAGCAATGTAATTGTAAGTGACACTAATCAGAGAAAAGGCTTCAATTTGCTAAGGAGCAATGGAAAAAGGTCTTGTGGTCTGATGAGTCCAGGTTGATCCTATTCCCGAGTGATGTGTGTGTCAGGGTAAGAAGGGAAGCACATGAAGTGATGCACCCATCATGCATAGCGTCCACTCTACAAGCCTCTGGAGTCAGTGTTATGATCCGGGGTTCCTTCTGTAGGTCAGGTCTAGGCTCTGTAACATTACGTGGCAATACAATGAAGTCAGCTGATGACTTGAGGGTACTAAATGACCAGGTTATCACATCTATGGGGTTTTTCTTCCCTGATGTCACAGGCATACTCCAGGACACAAAAAGCAACTGAATTAAATCTTTGTTTTACTCTATGTGTACATCACACATTCTTCATATAAAGTTAAACAAATTCCCTTATTGTACAGTCACATGTCCCTTAATGTAAAAACATGTTGTGTGGACATTTTACAGTATAGTATATGCTTAGCAATGCCATATAGGATACTGTAGTGTACCCATCCTGACTAAATTAAAATCCAGGACACTTTAAATATACAGTACTGTATAGCAATTAACATATCTGCCAAGGGGATATCTGGGTTAAGTAGGTTCATACTGTACAATACTGTCTACAGTGTGTGAGGGAAGGAGACAGAAGGAATTTTAACTAAGCTCCAGGCATGTGTTTATTCAGTCCTTGCTCGTTAGCACACTGTAAAAAACTAAATAAAATAGCAGCAGAAAAAGGGTCTGTTCTGGACTCACTGACTTTCGCACACTGTTGCAAAAGTAGTATAATCATGTAAAGGTTAGGCATTTAAAAATCAAAAAGTTTCAATGAAATAAGTTTTCTAAAATATTCCTCAGAAACAAAATTTATTATTCACATGCACAGAACAGATTCATAAGCAAAAATGCTTTGACAGGACACCAGGGACCAAAGGTGTACACTACCAGTCAAAAGTTGGGACACATCCCTTTCCCGATTGTCTTTCCTGATTTTTAATTCTTTCTACATTGTACAACAATTCTAAAGGCACCAAGATATGCAATAATCTCCTCCAAAAAGCCTTAATAATGGCTCTAATCTGAGGTGCTGGTTGTTAATTAGTGATTTCTGAGGCTGGTGACTCTAAATTAACTACTTTCTGCAGCCGAGGTAAGTTTTGGTCTTGCTTTCCTGGGAAGGTCTTCATGAGAGCCAGTTTCATCATGGTGCTTGATGGGTTTAAACAATACTGTTCTTGCAAGAACTATTCCATAAAGGCTGACCTTCATAGCTTAAAATAATAACTGAATATTCTTGCTGTTATTTAATTATCTAACGCCGTATGTGTTGTTTCATAGTTTGAAAAAAATCTAGTATTGTTCAAGAATGTAGAAAATAAATCACACTCATGATTTATCGTGACAATCACACTCAATTTATCTGAATGGACCTTAATGTTTTCTCTTTTACCACTTTCTACAAGACCTAACATTTCTTGCTTTATAACAAAATGTATACAGAGGGTTGTGTACATTGGACACTCACTCACTCATCTTCTATACCACTTTATCCTGTATTCAGGGTCGTGGGGAACTGGAGCCTATCCCAGGAGACTTAGTGCACGAGGTGGGGTACACCGTGGACAGGGTGCCAATCCATCGCAGCCGACACACATATACACACACACACACCCATTCACACACTACGGGCAATTTGAAAACATCAATTAACCTAACCTACATGTCTTTGGACTGTGGGAGGAAACCGGAGTACCCGGAGGAAACCCACCAAGCACGGGGAGAACATGCAAACTCCATGCACACAGAGACGAGAATCGAACCCGGACCCTGGAGGTGCAAGTCGACAGTGCTAACCACTACACCACCGTGCTGCCCTACATTGGAAACAATTGAAAAAATATGCATTTTAAATTCTGATAAATCCAATGGTGTTTAACACTTCAAAAGGATTTTCAATGTTCAGTTCAGTTCAAGGTGCGATTTTGTGGTTTGGGTATGACTTTCATAGTGTGACAGTCTAATGTTGATAGGGCCATCCTGTGCGGAGAATAAGAGGACAGGTTTCCCGTCTGGGTGAGCCAATGATTCTTGCGAATTCTAGGTACTGCAGTGTCAAGGTTCATCAGTAAAAATTTCAGCGCTATTTACAAGTGCATTTACCATTTAATGGGTTACCATGCTCAGTGTAAAACTACAAAAAAGGTCAACATCATAAAAAAATTAATAAATCAAGGTCAAGTTATCAAAATGAATGCAGGACAAATCATAAATTAACACTGTACAAATTACTCAAAATGCTACTTTTATAAAATTATACGGTGACATACGGTGCTATAATGGCTCTAGCAGGTCCTAATATAGATTGAGCTTGAGATAACCAGCCCTCCAGCTGTGCATTCAGCTGGGATCCTAAAGTAGGAGAAAGAGAGAGAAAAAAAAGATCAGATTACTACTCAGTAATAAACAACAATGGTTTAACTAACAACAGGTCTAACAAGAGGTTGCATACAGACACAATGCAATATATCTCTTATTTAAATCATCAATAACATGTGTTAAAGCTTGTAAAACTACCTACTAGACAATCTCTTAGCTGTCAATAATTAATGATTAAAATATTAACTAAATACTTGGAAGTTGGGTAAATACTAGTATATGCAGTTATATTTATCAAACAACTACCGTGAAACCTATAGCTTCTTATATTCTTGATTACTTACCATGCTCTAAGAAAACCTGGAGACCTCTCAAAATGACAAAATTATACGAATTTGTGCAGCATTTATAAGCCAAGCTGTCACCAGGATTTTACTACTGGTCTAGCTGGTTTTCAATTTCCTTCATTAAGTGCACTTTCTTTCAGGACAAAGTACTCTTACTTATCCAACATCTTATTTTGGAGCAATTACAATGCTATAACACTAAACAGAACGCATAAGTACTTAAGTATAACTAGGAGAGAAGGAAATCACCAGGGACCACTCAATACAATATTATCACAACGCCTAGGTGCTGATTCAATTATAAGCCTCACTGTTACCAAGATTTCTCTTATTAGTCTAGCTGGTTTTCAATTTCATTTGTTCATGCGATTATGTTGGTAAGACGCTTTTATAAACATCACGATATAATTTTTTTTAAATATTTTGTTACAACTCTAAACAAATTTAGCAAATAATTTGCTCCTAAAATAATGTGCTGCCTGACATTGCCTGGCTACCTCAAAAAGAACCGCACATTAAAAAAAAAATTAAAAAAAAGATTTTGAAGTCAGTACAGCAATAGACGAATCGCCACAAATAAAGAATCCTGATTCGTAACAATCAATTTTTCCCCACATCACTAATAACTTGATAATGAATTCATCTATTTTCAGGGTTTTTTCCCCTGCTTTTTCAATTTCTTGGATTATTGTTCAAAATACATGCTAAAAGTCAAACTTTTAGATATAATTCAGTTACAAGTACTACTAGTCCTGACATCTTAACAAATCTCAGTCAGTACGTGCAATACAAAAATGCTAAAAATTTTTATGGCATTACATTAACTAAAATTGCGCGTGTTAAAAGCCTCCAATCGGACATTTTTTCCAAACTCTGTAATTTAAATAGTCTCAAACCCAATCATTACAAGCGCTTACATCAGTATCAAAACACCACAAGCGCAAATCACTCGAAAATTGCTCGATAGAAGCCCTGCGTGCCCACGTTAGAAACCAATAACAAAATCATAAATATTAAGCAAAAAATTCAGGCTTTGAAACCAGACAATTTAAGTGATACAGATGATTAATTAATCACATCACATGAGAACCTAGAATACTTTACTCCCCTTGAAGCGAGAGAACTAATTTCACTCATCTCCTCTTCAAAATCGTCAACCTGTAAATTAGATCCTATACCGACACATTTTCTCAAGCAGATAGTTCCAGCAATAACAGAACCCCTGTTGAAAGTAATTAAC
>JAQMYJ010000013.1:7551439-7567723 GCA_030014305.1 Clarias laeviceps | reverse complement strand
CTCCTTTTATACTTCCTGGTTCGCGACCGCATTACTTCCGGGTCCTAGTGCCGGTCGCCGATTGAGTGTGCGTGACACATTCAAGGTGTTTTCAGTTGCAAGAGCACATCAAGAGTGAAATAACATCACTGGAAGATGACTACAGATCAGGAAGACCTTCAACGAGCTGAACCCCCGAATATGTTGAAACCATTCAGCAACTTGTGCATGATAATCTTCAGAGAACAATCCATAAGATTGCTGCCACTATTGGTGTATGTGGAACAGTGCAGACAATTGGGTCATGTGATTTGTGTTGTGTTGCTTCACAGTTCATCCTCAAGCTGCTAACCCGAGATCAGAAGGAACATGCACCAAAGTCTGCCAAGAACTCCATCAGCGTGCTGTGGATGACCCGTCCTCATGTTGTGGATCATTACTAGTGAGGAAATTGGGTGTATGGATACAACTGAAAAAGGCGAGACAGGTCCACAGCTTGACCAAATGCATGTCCATTGTCTTTTTCGATATGCACTGTGCATTGATAATTCGTCCCCAGGGGACAGACCGCGAATAGTGAATTAAACGGCCAGGTCTCTGAGGGAGAACATACAGTACGGTGAAAATAAAGAGCTTGTAAATTAAGCTAATCTTGAAACATTTAGATACCACCTCATATAGCAGCAATTAGGTTGTTGTTTTTAAAAGAAAAAAATACCTAAATTGCAAATACAACCTAAAAACAGCTAAATATCAACCATTACATCTGTGGTCCCTTAAGTATATACAATAACCGAATTCAGAAATCCCAAGTAGAGAACTGGACAAACGCAACACGTCCCACACACAATGTGTGCATATCTCCTGTACCCAAAGCATGTCTCTCGAGTGTTGAGAATTATCTCTCTTTTAAAGTTTCTTTTAAAAATATAAATTGCATAAAAAGTGAGAAAGCCTTTGCTAGTGATAGCAGAAGCAAGACGCAAGGGAGGCGTGCCAATCTGAAAATGAAATTAATTGTGGAAAGTCAGTGAATGATATTGCTCAATATTTAGGCATGTCACACTTATACAGTACAGCTACACTGCAGTATCCCACATAGCTTTGCTAAGTGTCTACACTACTGCACTTGAAGAGGACATTTTAACGTGTCTTTTATGCCTTTTCTTTCCTGTGTGTATCCATAACCTAAGTTGACCTAATGTTTTGTACAGACTGTTGACTCTGCTCTTCTGTGTGGACATTGGGTAGGGGTCCAAACCATTAGTCCCTTATCATGAGCCTTCACTTCCAGAGTGCATCCTGCCCTGTTATCTTTCTCTTCCCATTAGAATTTCATCGCTCAGGAATGCAAACTGCTTCAATAATGGATGTGTGTTGCTGAGACACATTATTATACAATAGAACCAGTGTAACTATGAGACCTCACCCTAGGTCAAACGCACAGTAGAGACAACAGTATATAAACATGTCATGTGGAATGTCTTGGTCTTTACACTGAGGCAATTATGCAAATGCATTTGAGCAAACCCATGTTAACCTACGTATGATTGGTCCGTTCTGAGTGGGTGTGGTACCAAAATTTTCCATGACACTTGTAGTATGGTATTTGCACAATGCCAGAATTCCTTCTTTTTTTGTAGGCGTTATCATTTGAGAAAGCAACATGGTGTATGTGCATTTGCTAGCCTCAGCAACAGGTTTTCTGGTGGACCAATGGTAAGCATTCAGCACTCTCCCCTATCAGGACCAAGGGCTCAAATGCTGCTAAGGGTATTGACTTAGATACAGCAAGAAAGAAAAAAAAAGGCTACCCACAGCAATGTGAGCATCTTAAGGATGCATTTCGGTTAAGAGATTACATTTTTTAAATGTTGTTTTTAAGTCATATTTGCAACAGTGTGTTGAGGTCATTTGATCAACATTATCCCAGTCAGGTAAAATTATTTCTTTAAAGCAATTCTAACTTTAAAAAACAAAATAATACCTATGGGGTTCCAACATTCGTAAAGTTGCCAACCAAAATCTCCTGTTGGGTTAAAGAATCTCATTCATTCAATTTTTTTTTTTTTGGCATTCAAATTCCCCTGATCTCAGTCTGATCTATGGAATCATCAACCCCACCCCTCAACCCACAGCACCAAAAGGATCTACTGCTAATTTCCAGATGCCAGACACAACAGCCTACCCCCAGAGGTCTTTCATTTTTTCAGATAGAAGATGAATATTTTCTCTTAATTATTGTACAACTTTCTGTTGTTAATTAAGATTGCAGCTGGCCGCTTCTCTGAGCCAATGTAAAAAGGCAGCAGTTTGACAGCATTCATTAGATTAATCAACGCACACTACAATGAGAAAGTCCAAGAATCTAAGTGCATATCTTTACAGAGGATTGTACTGTAGATGTGCACAAGCCATCAATGTCTCCTTGGCAGTTTCTAACCAAATTTCTAACACTCTCAGGTGAGAGGAAATTTGGTTTGGATGGTCAGGAACAAATCAGCAGAGGGCATTAAGGCACCAAGAACACGGCATGGTGGTGGTAACATCATCTTTAGGGTTGTTTTGCTGCCAGGTGAACTGGTGCATTGCACAAAGTGGATGAAAGGGCTCAAAGGGATCAAGAAGGGCCACTTCAGAAATTTCAGCACAACCTCTTACAAGCTAGATGGTTGGAATTTGGATAAAATTGAGTATTCCAATAGAACAATCACCTCAATCACACTTCAAAGCCGAAATAGATAAAATAGGCAAACTTTAAGATTTTTGGAGTTGCCCCATTAAAAAAAAATGTGGACTGTACTTAAAATTTGTCCCTGAGTCCTCTATGTTGAGTTCTCCTTTACAGCATCAGAAGGATTTATCTATTTCTGTCCCCCTTCAGGTGCGTGTTATGTTCCTTGCCATGTAAAAAATGGAGTACTGCAACTCACTCCTGGAAGGTCTGCTTGTGTGCACCATTTGACCTTCTGCAACTCATCTAGCATACAGCTGCATGACTTGTTTTAAACCTAATTTCTCCATCAGTACCTCATTGCTACACTCTTTCACTCGTTTCCTGTAGCTGCCTGCGATAGATGCAAAACGCTCCTGCTTGCCTACGAAGCCAAAAATATACAGCACCAGCACCAAACAGCTGAGTCACTGGGAGTCCAAGACCTACCTCATTCAGAAGTACTTAGATTAGCACTAAAAACCCCTCAAAACTGACTGTTTTTAAACTGAAGCAATATTAAGATGTATTTATTGATAAAGTCTTCAAAGTTACTCTGGTTAAGCAAATCTGCTAAATGTCATAAATGTAAATGTAAATAATTCACTAGCAAGGGAGGGTAATTAGTGAGAAGTGAAAATATGATATAATATTGTAGAAAGATGCATGGTTTAGCAGCTTACCCACATGTGTATGGAAATTCAAGATTTTAACACAAGTAGTTACTTGCAGTGAAACTTCAGTTACTACCATTACACAGTAGTGTTGAGGTTTTCCTAACCTGCTTATTGTTCTTGGCTACTTCCACTCCCATGCCAAAGGGCTGGTTGCCTTTGTAACGAGGAGGACAAGGAAGGCAGTGGAATCCTGGGTCAGTGTTCATGCAGCGCTGTTTTCCACTGACTTTAAAGCACACATCAGGTACGAGATCGCACTATGGTTGAAAAACACACAAAGAAGATGGTAGTAAAATCAGCAATATTTTAGACAAAATAAAACAACAGTGTGGCATTATTCTCAGGAATTTTGTTGCATTCATCATTCCGGTAAATTCCTGAAAAGAAGAGTCTTTTTGTGAAAGAATACTAATCTGAGCATGCTGGAAAATTGCAGGATCTTTCACACTGTGCTGACGGCATTAGCACATTCTTTCAATTCAATTCAATTCAATTTTTTTATTTGTATAGCGCTTTTAACAATTGGCATTGTCCCAAAGCAGCTTTACACAGTCAAAAGAATTATTTAAGTTTATATGGAATTTGAATGTGTATGAATCAAAATGGTCAGATAGTTTCCAGTTCCATATTCTTTCCAGTTTCCCACCTTACCTCATTGATATCTTTGCAAAATATTCCATTGCCTTGGAAACCAACAGGACAGGGACCACATTCCCATGAGCCATCAGGTGTGCTGGTACATTCCACTCCTCCAAAGCAGGGATTGGACAGACAGCCATCTGATAAAGAGAAACAAAAAGAGAGAAATAAAACAACCTAAAACCTTTCAAAAATGTGTGAGTGTATATAAACAGTATAGAGTACACACACACACACAAGTACCAGCGTACCAGCCAAAGTTTATGCACTTTCTCCTTTTTCTTTACTTTTATTGTTACATCGAGACATTGAAACTATGACCGAACAAATATGGAATTCAAATATGTTGTCAACAAAAATGTCTTAAATAACCAAGAATAAGTTTTATATTTTTTGCTTTGAAGACAGGTTTGCCCAATCTTGCCATTCTCTCAGTCAGCCTCAAGAGGTACTGTAGTAGTAACCTGGAATGGTTTTCCAACAATCTTGAAGATTTCCCATAGGTGATGAGTACTTGGATTCCTTTCCTTGTGTTCCCTGTCCTCCATCCTTGTGGCCCAAGCAAGTGTCTTCTGCTTGTTGTTTTTCCCGAAGTGATTGTTTCTTTGCTGCAATTTGATCATGAAGGCCGGATTTATGTATTCTACTTCTCCTCCTCCTGGATGTGCAAATATGTCTGCTTCTTGATGTGCAAGAAGCATCTATGCTAATCTGAGGTGCTGTAAATCATTTGCTTTTGATGCTTGTCATTCTAATAAACTTACCCTTCAGTAGAGGTAGCTCTTCGTCTTGGTCTCTACTTTGAACAATCTAAAATCTAAAACATGTTCTGAGTTGTGAGTTTTTTTCCACATAATTTCATATGTGTCGTTCGTAGTTTGAATGTCTTAAGTATTCATGTACAATGTTGAAAATAAAAGAAAAACTACGGAATGAGAAAGTGCATCCAAATTTTTGACCGGTAGTGGTGTATGCATATTGATGTTTGTTCATGTATGTTTTATTCTAGAGAAGATTTTACTCATTGTTGTAGTCCATTTTATTTCAGGGCAAGTTAGTTACCCAAGCTTTAAATTTTTTTACAATTAATGTGAAGAATAACTCCTTTAAAGATTACAATATAAATTCTGATTTATCAAGATAAACTAGATAGCAAACATAAGTAAGCACAATTAACATACCAATGGGGCAGTTCTGGTTGTTGCAAGTCCCTGTGTCTTCAGCTCCTCCTGAGCACACTTTTCCTCCATATTGTGGACGAGGACTATTACACACACGTTTTCGACTCCGCACTCCTCCACCACATGTCAGTGAGCATACAGCCCATGGGGACCATGGACCCCATCCACCATTAACTGCAAGCATATGAGGTAAAAAAAAAAAAAAAAAGGTTGGGACTGTGGGAGGACTTTAAGGTTAATGCTAATTCTGACAGAAAGGTGTCAGAACACACAATGCATTACTGTTTAGGTGGCAAAAGAAGGGACCAACTCATCGAACATCAGGCGTAATGTTATGGCTGATCTGTGTATACACGAGAGGTGTTCAAGTCAAACAATGACTTTTGTTTGCAGAATAATAGAACACAGTTTTGAGAGTGAAAACTACTTATCTCTTACTACACTAATTCACTTATCATAGTGTTTCACTAGTGCTTGGATACCATCAGTGTAGAAAGTTTACTGGAGTATGCTGGAGACATGATCAAACTGCTCCACATTTGAAACGCTGACCTTCCAGGAACTCCTTTAATGGTTAAAACATGTATATATGTAACTCCCAACTGAGTTCCTGTAATGTCCAAGTGAATGATTTTTTTCATTTTTAAATGATCAGGCTTTCTACTTGTTGAATGTTCATGGGAACGACTGCAATGGGCCCCAAGCCACTTTGACTGGGATCATCATTCATCAATGTACGCAGTGGTGCTGCTTGTCAGCAGGCCCCAACTGCTTAGGGCTCCCTGAGGGCTGGCAAACTTATTTATAATTTATAAGATGACCATCATGAATACTTTTTTGCCTTCGTCCCCAACAGATTCTCGGGAGGCCTCTGGATGTACGGCCTTCTTTAAAAAGTTTGCACCATTCAAATGTTTTACTGTGACTAAGAGTCTCCTCACCGTACTGTGCTTGAAGTCTCCTCTAAATGTCAATCAGTTTTATAGCTTCATTTACGAGACATTTCATCACTAGTCCCAGTTTGACCTGAAAGCTCCATGTGTGTGTACAGTATGTGTGTGTCAATATGTTGAGTGATTCATTGAATAAAATAATACGCAAGTTTCCATGCAGTTCTCAACAATCAATTTATTGAGATCTAGGATTTTTATATGGAATATATTAAGCCAGATCATATGAAACATATTAAATGTGTATGCTGTCACTCACTAGGGCAGGGATTGGTATCGCAATGTTCTGTCTCTCTGCCATTTCCTTCACAGTCCTTTCCCCCCAACTGGGGCACTGGGGAGTTGCAATGGCGGATTCTAGTAATCTGGCCTTCACCACATGTTACTGAACAGGAGGACCAAGGAGACCACAGGCTCCATCCTCCATCCTGACGAACTGAAAACCACAGTGGCATTTATGATCTTTTTAATACATTAGATCCAGTACACATTTATTATTGCATGCAAACAGAAATATGACCTGCTAAATATTTTAATTTTTTTATTTAATTAAAGCCAGCTTTCATATGCCTTTTTATACAGTTCTTAGGAAGCAGCCCTATTTTAGCCTTTAACAAATTCCTGATTCTCTGCTGTATAACCATGTGGTTAAACACATGGTAAGTCCAGATATAAATATAGCAAAATAAATTATAGAATAAAAAAGTTTCAACTCTAGAATACAGCTGTGAATAATCAACTGCAAGTGTGAGTTTGTTACACAGTCAAACATTTCACGTACAATGAATCACCAAATCTGTGTTAAGAGCATGAGTTGTCATGTCAAGGCAATTGTCTGTTAACTCACTGAGAACTTTTTTAATTTATTTACATTTTTATTACATGATTATAAAATGCTATATTATAAGTTTTTTTCTGCACCCAGAGAGGTTGTATGTTACATCTGTAAAGGAGAAGATTTACATATTATTGTAAAAGTTATAATACATATAATATGGAAGGTGAGTCATGTCAACTGGACTTCTTCTTAGTTTAGCAGAAACATTTTAGTACTCTTCCAAGTAGCTTTTTCAGTCTATGGTAGGTTGGAAAGTTCCTTGTATTTAAATCCTCCAAGGTCAAAGGATCCTCCCCTATCTGAATTGGCTTGGTACATGAACAATGGAGAAGATGACATTAGTAGGGAGGGTCGTTACAGCTAACAGCTCTCTCCCCTCTACTCTCTAACGACCCTCCCTCCGATATATGGTTTGTATGAAGTGCTGTGCAAAGGTTTTAGGTACCATACCTTGTTTTTGTTTAAACTAATTTTGCCTTGGATTTTTGTTTTATGACTTCTGCATTAGTGAGTAAGCAGAAAATTCCAAATACCAAATTGAATGTTTGTGCAAAAAATAAAAAGGTGCAACAGGGAACATATTAAAGTGTCACATATACCTGAAAAATTTCATACCAATCCACAAGATGGCACTTGCACACTTATGTTTTGAATTACAGTATGTTTCTCTGCTGTCTCACCTCTTATGTGTGTTCATGTACAGTATTGTAAGTTTTCTAAATATTTACCTTAGTTTCAGTGTACGTTAAGTTTATATCTTTAGTTGCTTGGCATTTTGTTTTCTGAGCAGAGGGTTTATTGTCTCAGACTAGAAGTCTCTTTCATGCAACCAAATCTCTCTCAGATAAGGTCGTCCCTCTTCTGCTATAAGTTTGTTTTTCTTATAGTTGATTTACTTCCATGTTTATTTTGTTTTATTTTTTTATTTTAGGTTTCTGCATCTGTCTCCCACTCTGAGTAAATCGTAAATCGTTAAACACATAGCACGCTGTGTCTCCAAAAAAAAAAAAAAAAAAGCTGGCTTTTATGTATTAAATACAAAAAGCAGACACATGTAACAGTCAAAGCCTCCAGAAGAACTGTGACTGATTTTCTTCGAAAAAAAAATAAAAATCCAGCCAAATTCCTATTTAACTGCACTAATGGAATTTAAAAGACAAAATAATTGTTATGTGCAGTTTACTGACTTTATTGAAATGGCGTTTACTGCTTTTTAAGCAAATGTTTTAAATGTAGACAATACAACTGCATATTTAAAAACCTCATTTCTTTATACTCTTCAGTGAATATTCCCCATGCAAACCACTGTTTAACACAGAAACATCAGTCTATTACACTGATGTTTTATATTGCTCCTCAACAGTCTTTTTATATAGACTGATTGACATTGTTTAATCATCTGTCTATTGACTAGAATATGGAAATGGATTATGCAAAATAATTTGGACTCAACAATACCAGTATGCATACATCTGAAATCAGCAGTACTTTCTCACCTCTACTGTCACATTTTGCCAAACTACATGTGCGAGTCTGGATAGAAGGACCACTACAGGGGTTGCTGGTTGCATCACATGACCTGCCTCTCTGCTGGGTGCCTGTCCCACATGTGACTGTGCATTCTGTCCACTCAGCCCAGGGTGACCAGCCGTCCTCACTGTCCTTGGCTGCAAACATATAACATATAACAGACATACAGTATAACAGACTAACATAACACTTCACTAGTCCATCAGGTTTTTTAGCTCATGCTAAGAGCGGAACTATTAGTACAACTAAACCCCATTTTCATTGTTGGGATGTTTTGAGTTATATGACTAATCTACACTTACACTGCTGGCTCAGATATACTGTAGATAACATCTGAATTTCTTTCCACTCATACATGCATGGTAACTAACAAACTTCATTTATTCGTCTTCAGTAGCCACTTTGGCGACATTGTGGTGTAGTGGTTAGCACTGTTGCCTTGCACCTCCAGGGTCCATGTTCGATTCCTGGCCAGGTTTGATTACTGTCTCTGTGTGCATGGAGTTTGCATGTTCTCTCTGTGCTTGGTGGGTTTCCCCCGGGTACTCCGGTTTCCTCCCACAGTCAGATTGCCAAATTGCCTGTAGTGTGTGAATGAGTGTGTGTACTGTATGTGTGGGTCCTACAATGGATTGAGACCCTGTCCAGGGTGTACCCCTCCTCATGCCTTAATGTTTCCTGGCATAGGCTCCAGAACCCCTGTATAAGCGGTACAGTATAAACGATGAGTGAGTGAGTAAGTAGCCACTTCATCCTGGTCAGGGTGTATCCAGAGGATTCACACTAGCTTGGACACAAGTCCATCACCATACAGTACCATTCACACTTACTCATGTACACCTAGAAACAATTTATAGGTGCAAAAAACCACAGTGGACGGAAAACATAGAACCCATGAGGAACATGAAAAGAACATTTGAAACTCTACACAGAACATCCAGGATTGCATCCAGGACTCTGAGGTGGGAATGCAACCTGGTGTGCCATGTCAACATGGTAACTAACTTTAAAATTCACACTCTAATCTGAACACAGGATTTGTTGGTATACTAAGGCATAACTGATAATGTGAAAGGAAACAGATTCAGATACAGTATGTGCTGTCTCCTGGGTTTGATTGATCATAAATAATTCTACTCACGCAGACACATTGGACAGCATTCTTCATCCAGGAAAACTGGAAAAGCACAGGCCACAGGAGGACAAGTAATCTGATGGCACACAATCTTTGACTCCTACCAACAAAAAGAAAGGCTCGTAATGGAAAATAATGACATTTATTACAAGCCTTTATAATCCAAATCTCCCTCATCCATTTCTTCTACCTGACAAGTGCATTTGGTGCAGCTATCCACAACCCAGTCTTCTTTATCCTCGAACAAGCGGCCATCTTGCCAGCACATATGGTTATGTTTGATATTTTTAATGTTGCCCAGAGTCTTCTTCATGATTTCATTTTCCTCATTCTGAAAGACATAAAAAACAATGTTCCTGAGTGATATGTGGATATGCGACTAGATTTATAGCAATTATAACACATTTAACTGTACATATTATTGATAAAGGAATAAAAGACATGAGAAACATGGACAATCAGAGAGATGCTGTTTGTAAAATTCATGTCTAATCAGCTATTTACTCAGTGACATACTCAGGTTTATGAGAATACTGTATGCCAAAATAGGCATATGGGTTTAGCTGTGTGGAAAAAGACTTAAGAAATTAATAGCATGTGTTTTGGAGTGTGTGTATGTGTTAAAAAAAGAATATCAGAGGAAGAGAGAAAGACAGGGAGTGATATGAATCCAAAAAGTGGCACACCACTTGGTCTGCAAGAGCCTTAGGGACCAAGTGTGTTCAGCAGCAGCTGAATTTCCCAGAGATCGTGCCAAAACTCTTTCACTGCTGTGATGCTCCCAAAGGAAAAAAGAGTGATGTTTAAACACAGCCAGACATGTCTCGGCTCTCACTCAGAAACAGGGAAACACTCTGACCTGATGACATGAATGAGAAAAAATCCCAACTGCTCGAATTCAATTATTTAAGTTTAATTAAGCAAGTACTGTTCAGTGATGATACAGCAGATTAACATATTTATGCCTTTACTAGCTAGAAGTCCCATTTAATAGGAGTTGATGTTTTGTTCTCTACTGTACATCCTAGTAAAATTGAGTGGTCCAATAAGGCATACTGTAAATATGTAATCAAATTCATGTATTTATATTTAGATTCTAATTGCCATAAATATATATATAAATATTAATAACATTTCAAAAGTTTATGCATATGTCTATCCATTAAACACCAGGACAAAACATAGCAAACTAATACAAGCTATAAGAATAAAGAAATTCCTAGTGATTGTTTTAGTGATTTTTTTTTGTGATTCCTTTAATGTACTTGCAGTTAAATTAAATTTTGAGGTGGTTATAGATAATAGGCAGGAAACTTCTACTGACTGTTAAAAGAGATCATTTACAATAATTTGAGAAAGAAACCTACCACTTTTTGTAGGCCATCTATAAGGTTTCCAACCACTATGCGGAGTCCTTTGAGTTCCTGCAACATGGAGCTCAGCTGCTCACAGGAGTGTTCACACGTCTCCAACTCCTTCACATTTTGCCCGATAAAGTTAGTGGAGAGTGCTGGACTGACCCCCATGATGTCTTCACCCTCATTTGCGGTGTTCACATTATCTAAGAAATATCCAGTTTAAACACGAATAGAAATAGACAGATAGACAGACATTTGTGATAGGCAGGCATGTATGTTTCTTACCCAGGCAGATTTGTGAAAATTATATTTTTCAATTAAGCAGTGCAAATCTAGACCCACTGTAAAGGTCAGCAGTGTTGAAATTGGTAACTGCCAGATTGTGCATGTGCATCTTAGATTGACTGCTGAACAGAATTTATTGAAACTTTGGCAATACTTAGATACATTTTATTGCCAAAAGTATTCGCTCTCCTGCCTTCACATGCATATGAACGTAAGTAACATCAAATTCTTGATCCATAGGGTTTAATATGATGTTGGCCCACTCTTTGTAGCTATAACAGCTTCAAGTCTTCTTGGCTTATCACAAGGTTTATGTGAATTTTTGACCATTCTTCCAGAAGCACATTTTTTTGGTCAGACCTGATGTTTGATGAGAAGGCCTGGCTTGCAGTCTCCGCTCTAATACGTCCCAAAGGACTTCTATCGGGTTGGGGTCATCTCATCTCTTCTCAGCCATGTCTTTATGGATCTTGCTTTGTACACTGGTGCGTAGTCATGTTGGAACAACAGGGGCTATCCTCAAACTGTTGCCACAAAGTTAGGAGTATGAAATTGTCCAAAATGTCTTAGTATGCGGAAGCACTAAGATTTCCTTTTACTGGAATTCTGGGGCCGAGCCCAACTCCTTAAAAGCAACCCCATATCATAATCCCCCCTCTACCAAACTTTACACTTGGCACACTTTACACTAACACTTGTATGCAGTCAAACAAGTATTGTTCTCCTGGGAACTTTCAAAACCCAGACTCGTCTGCCAGACAGAGAACAGTGATTCGTCACTCCAGAGAACACCTCTGCACTGCTCTAGAGTCCAGTGGCTGCGTGCTTTACACCACTGCATCCGATGCTTTGCATTGCACTTGGTGATGTAATCCTTGGATACAGCTGTAGAAAGCTGCTTGGCCATGGAAACCCATTCCATGAAGCTCTCTACATGCTGTTCTTGAACTAATCTGAAAGCCACATGAAGTTTGGAAGTCTGTAGCTGCTGACTCTGTAGAAAGTTGGCGACCTGTGTGCACTATGTGTCTCAACATTCGTCGACCGCGCTCTGTGATTTTACGTGGCTGAGTTGCTGTCGTTCCCAATTGCTTCCACTTTATGATACCACAATTGACTGTGGTAACCAGCAGTTTAACTGAGTTTAACCTGCACCATAAGTCAAATCAAAATGTTGAGTAAAAGTGATGTTTTGAACAGTTATGTGCCAGATTTAATAATCTAAAAGCATACAAAAATATCCCAAATAGCATACAAAGGTCTCCCTGATGTCGGCCTGATGTATATAAAGACCTACCTGCTCTTTATATAGTTACTGATCAGTGGGTACAGGGTTTGAGCCCCACCACTGAAATGAACAAAGCTAGGTCCATAAAGGCATATTAATCTTCACACATATCTCAGATGGAATATTCAAGTTGAAAACAACTGTACTATATTTATAAACACCCCTTGTATAGGTTCTTCATGTAGTCATGGTAAGCCCTTTACAAATATCATAAAAAGCAACTTAAATCCATGTTAACTGATGCTTGGTTTGTGGACAAAATGTAAGGGCAATCCAAATGGTATTGATTTAGCTATGTGTATGGACTTTGCTGGCTTGCTCCAAGTGTGAGCAAAGGACCAAAAGGCATAATGCCCAGTGTAAAGACTTAGCATGGAGCCTGCCAATTCATGATCTTACTGCATGTGTTTGTGTGAACTTACAGTACATGGGTTACTTCTGCACTCTTTGGTGGCTTTTCCCCAAAGTGGCCATAGAATATAATTGTAATATAAATATTTTTTTCATTGTATGTTCACCCTGGTTGAACTCAGTATAGTTCTTAGCCACAGTAATTTTCAATAAGCTTGATATATAAGCTTGACAGGCTGATCGACAGACCCTGTGACCCACTTCTGCAAATGGCCATAAGATGTAGAATGGAAACAGTCCAGCAAAAAAAAGGTAAATTTAAATAAACATTATTAATGCTTTAAACCTGCATTTTATCATGAGTTGATCACTAACAACTACACATCTTCTGGACAAAAGAAACAAAGGAAGAAAAATCCGCCAGAAATGTTAAAGGAATTATGCAACATCTGACTATTTCCCTTGATCAAACAGTTGTGGGTTATAGACCGAACCCATCCCAATAATCATTTCCTTATGGTTAGTCTCATTAGCTTGTTTTGTTAATCTTTTACATATTGTTATTCCATACTCACCAGGCTTGTAAATCTCACAGCCCTTGTTTCTCAGAATATCTTCGATAGGCGTATCAAAGATGAAATAAACATTCTTCAACAAAGCCTGTAAGATGGTAAAGGTGTTATTACTAAAGTAATCATTTACGTCTATACTGTCCACTGTTTTCTGCTAAATTACTATTTGAGTACAAGTCAGTCAAATAAAGTACTATTAGCCAGTCAAGTACAAATACAGGATATAATACATTCACTACAAAGACAATCTTTCAAACATTCTGATCAGAAATGTCAAACATACTGTAGCAAAATTTAAGGAAGAGATGATTATGAATAGAGCATAAACCACCTGCAATTGTACGTATCATATTATATCATGATATGTATTATATCATGATATAATGCTGTGAGTACCTGGGCAAACGTAAAAAGTATAAAGTATAAAAAAAAAAGTATAGAGACCCTTTCAGTATTTGCATACTTTGTTGTGCTGTTCGTTTAAATTAGTTAAATGTTCTTTTTAAGACCTAAATCAACAAATTATAATCCAAATTACAACATAAATAAACATTTTTAGAAATTCTTGCATCTGTATAAACAATCAAAAAACATACTTTATTTACTGTACATATTTGCCTCTTGACCAGAGCACTCCAAAATTAGGTTTAAATCCCACGACCACCAAATTATCCCCATTGGGCCCTTGAGCAAGGCCCTTAACCCTCAACTGCTCAGATGTATAATGAGATAGAAATGTAAGTCGCTCTGGATAAGGGCGTCTGCCAAATACCGTAATGTAAATGTAAATTAAGCTCAGGTATTTATACTTCTGTTGGCCGCACTGTCTGTGCTGCTGTGCAGGTGTGAACATGTTACATCAGGTCATTTGCAACTGTGGTGCAAGCAAAAATGGATGCCCCACTTGGGATTTGCTTGAAAGAAGAGCAATAGGCAATGGTGTATTTTTTTTGTGATCTGAGATTATACCTGGTGCTGAAACAACTCACAAAAGAGCATAAACTGAAACTGGGTTTTGATATCTGCAAAAATTTTGGACCGATACTCTAATAAAGTAAATCATTACAATTGACGAGAACCAGATTAATAACTACGTGCCTGAGAGTAAATGGCAAAGTATGGAACAGAAACATTCTCAATCGCTGAGCAAGAAAAAGTTCAAAAGTCAACCAAGGTCATCCAAAAGTTGCTGCTTACAGTTTTTGTGGATTCTCATTGGAACATTATCAGGAAAAAGGTTTGAAAATCAACAGTGCTCATTATAGTGAGATGCTTATTAAAGAGCTGAAGTTTAAACTTTAGATTAAACACAGAGGACTGCTATCCAAGGATCATTATCTTGCATGACAATACATTTCTGCCCACACTGTCAACACTGCAAAAACATCATTTTGAGGTGTTAAAGCATCCTCCCTATAGTCCTGATCAGACTTTCACCTGCTTCCCATAAAAGCAGCCGTACGAGAATGAAGAAACTTGAAGAAATGAAGATGGAGTGCATTTGATTAATGAAGGGATATAAAAGGTTATGAAGGACAAAGTGTATGAATAAGCAAGGCGATTAAGTGGAAAAATGATGTACAAACCTGATTCCAAAAAAGTTGGGACACTGTACAAATTGTGAATAAAACAGAATGCAATGATGTGGAAGTTTCAAATTTCTATATTTTATTCAGAATACAACATAGATGACATATCAAATGTTTAAACTGAGAAAATGTATCATTTTAAGGGAAAAATAAGTTGATAAAATAAAATAATACATCTCAAAAAAGTTGGGACAGGGCCATGTTTACCACTGTGTGGAATCCCTTTTTCTTTTTATAACAGTCTGCAAACGTCTGGGGACTGTGGAGACAACTTGCTCAAGTTTAGGAATAGGAATGTTGTCCCATTCTTGTCTAATACAGGCTTCTAGTTGTTCAACTGTCTTATTTCTTCTTTGTCTCTATGGGTGAAAGATCTGGACTGCAGGCTGGCCATTTCAGTACCCGGATCCTTCTCCTACGCAGGCTTGATGTTGTAATTGATGCAGTATGTGGTCTGGCATCGTCATGTTGGAAAATGCAAGGTCTTCCCTGAAAGAGACGACGTCTGGATGGGAGCATATGTTGTTCTAGAACCTTTCAGCATTGATGGTGCCTTTCCAGATGTGTAAGCTGCCCAAGCCACATGCACTCATGCAACCCCATACCATCAGAGATGCAGGCTTCTGAACTGAGCCCTGATAACAACTTGGGTTGTCCTTGTCCTCTTTAGTCCGGATGACATGGTGTCCCAGTTTCCCAAAAATAACTTAAATTTTGATTTGTCTGACCACAGAACAGTTTTCCACTTTGCCACAGTCCATTTTAAATAAGCCTTGGTCCAGAGAAAACACCTGCGATCATGTTTAGATATGGCTTCTTTTTCGACCTATAGAGTTTTAGCCGGCAACGTCGAATGGCACGGTGGATTGTGTTCACCAACAATGTTTTCTGGAAGTATTCCTGAGTCCATGTTGTAATTTCCATTACAGTAGCATTCCTGTATGTGATGCAGTGCCCGAGGGCCCGAAGATCACGGGCATCCAGTATAGTCTTCCGGCCTTTACTCTTTACTCTTTACTCTGAATCTTTGGATAATATTATGCACTGTAGATGATGATAACTTCAAACTCTTTGCAATTTTCTCTGAGAAACTCCTTTCTGATATTGCGCCAATATTTTTCTCCGCAGCATTGGGGGAATTGGTGATCATCTGCCCATCTTGACTTCTGAGAGACACTGCCACTCTGAGAGGCTCTTTT
>JAQMYJ010000013.1:7511561-7521866 GCA_030014305.1 Clarias laeviceps | reverse complement strand
GCAATGGAAAAGTACTCGAACTAGTTACTTTTATCAGAAAGTAATGCTGTAATGTAACTGATTACTTTTTAAAGACAATAATTTTGTAATGTAATTAGTTACTTTAAAAAGTAACGTCTCTCAACACTGGTCATTTGTTATTTGATATGTACCCTGCGTCTGACCTGTCAATCAAACCTACTGTACCAGCAGAGGTCTCCACCCATTCTCATTCCCTGCTGATGCTGAGCTAGGGTTTTTATCACACACACACAAGTTTGTCTGTAACATATTTTTTTCCGAAAAAACACTTTGAACTTTTGTCATTTGAACTGTCACTAGCACTGTTTTTTCAGCACCTGGGAAATGTGATGCACATCACTGAAATATTTACTAAAGAAAACTAGGCATAGAGATAAAGTTACAACGCACAAGATGATCACTTTTTGTACAAGAGATACACATGTATAGGAAGCTTTTTGCATTCTCTATATCTGGTTATATCCAGCATTATACACTAATTCCTGTTCTCACGTTGGGATTTCTGAACACAATCATTAAAGTGAAACTGAAACTAGTTTACAATGATGATGTATTGTAAACTTAAGTTTTTGGTAGTTTTTTTATGTTTCTAATGATTAACAATCTTTGTATTTAAAAAAATGGTTCTGTGGGCAACAAATTATCAAAATCTTTGGAGGAACTCTCCATGTCTTTCTGCAATTAAAAAAAAACTTCAATCCCTCCACATTAATCACTGCAATCCAAAATCACCCATGCAGTGACCATTTAACCGCTCCTGATGAGCTGGTATTCTACTGCAACTCTGAACAGTAAAACGTCCTGGACACCTTATACCCTCTCTTTTACTCACTCTGCACTCTGGTTTACTCCTGAGCTTCATCAGCTTTATAAAGATCTAGGTTTACTGTACACATAAATGTATAGTGAGCATGTTCACCATTGTATATCCTTTTTCAACTAAATCTGTCTTTTAAAAATTATAATAATAATAATTGAATCTGTTTAAGGTAACACAAAATCCCTGTTTTCCACAATAATAGCCTTTTCAGCAAATACCTACAGTAATATAGCTTTCCTTATAGTATTCCTGCTGATTCCCCTCTCCCTGTTCTCTCTACTCATTACTTTCTTAGACTTCTTACTAAATCTTTTAATTCATTTGTATCCATAAATCTAAATCTACTTTGGTAGCCATGAAAGACAAAACATAAATATTATTTCTCAAAACAAAAAACATTGGACAAAACAACAAAATGTCCCAATATGCAACAAAAAAAAAAACAACCTCAATCAAATTTCATAAAATATAGCCAAGTTTCAACATTCTTGTTTTTGATTATAACTCAAGTCGAGTCAGAGTTAGATTAACCAGCATAGCTTATACAGTAATATATGTATTCCTTGAAAACCATAGGAATTTACAGTGAACGGTCTCCTTCAAGTTGTTCAGTCCAGTTATGCATTAGAATGCAGAGTTCTTATAAGATGGCTTTTCTAATGTCACTTGTTGAAGAATAGCTGCCCTTCGTCCACATCTTCTTAGCCCTGTTGCTCTCAAGTTTGTTTGAAGTTTGAAGGCACATTTTAAAGTTGGTTGTTTTGGGTTAACAATATGTCACAAATTACTTTATATAAAAATCTTTCCTAATTAGATCAATCTCTTCAGTTTCAAATTAGCTTATCTATCATACACAAATCATACACCGAAAAAAAAAAGAAAAAAAGAAAATTGACCTCTGCCCAATTTTGTCCGATGAGATAAAGATGAATGAATTGCTAGATTTGTCTGTTATGTTTTGATACATTTGCCAACGTTAGGACACACCTGGGAAATCTTACTCTCTAGACGAAGGGTCAGAAAATACCTCTTTCACAATTTAAAAATGTGATTGTGTTTTTTTTATTGTTATTTAGTGTTTGCTGTCTTTAGTGACCTTAAAGCACCTATACATTTATGATAATAATAATAATAATAATAATATCATTATTATTACATAAGGGAGTGTTCAAGCTCATGTCAAGTAGACTTGTGCATGGTACGATGTACTTGGGCACAGTTTGAATAAAATATGAAAGACAAACATCACAAATCACAGAACTGGATTGTCTCCTCCTGTAACTTGGTACTGTATGTGGACAGTGTGCATTGATCTCATCATCTGAACTGCATGACCTCAGCTGATAAAGTTAGAAGGAGGGCAAGGAAGTTTCCGTTGGTGGAAGCAGCGCACTCTCAAATCCACCTGATTGAAACAGCAGCACATCCACAGAACTTGGCTCAGGCAAAACAGTGCGTGGCTCAGGAGACTCCAGGTGTGGCTCAGGCAAAGCAGGGCGTGGCATTAGCACAATTCCAAAACTTCCTTGTACTAGCATGATTAACATGAAGCAACTCAGGGCTATCAGGAAATGTTTTAAAAGTGACAGCAAAGTTCTCAGAAGTCAGAACATGGTTCCCAAAGTTCAGAGTAGGGTTTTCAGAAATCAGTTCAGGTTTGTTAGAATTATAATAGTACATAAAGTAAAGCTCTTATGACACAGGACAGAGCTAACATAGCTAACAGAAAACAAAGTAGAGCTCTCATGACACAGGACACAGCTATCAGAGCTGTCAAAGATATCTCAAAACAATGTAGAGCTTTCATGACACAGGAAAGAGCTAACCTAGCTATCAGAGCTATCAGGACACAGAGTAGAGGACAAAAAGGGCTCATAAAGCTATCAGGGGGGAAGTGAGGTTAGAGTGGATGGTGGGGGCAATGCTTACCTAACTCTCCTCAAGCATTTGTCAAAACTGAGCCAGTAAATTACAAGCATTGTGGCTGGATGGACCATACATGTCATTTAAATGGCAATAGGTCTTTGTTTCAATGATAACATTAGGGCCAATCAATTTGCTGGAGGGGCTAGATACATGGTATGAAATAAGACTCCTTATACACAAAATCAACCACTACAGGGGGGGAAACATGACCAAATCATGGATAAAACAATAAAAAAGCAATAAACAAATATGTTTATTGTACAGTCTGCATCCTTTGATCAAAGTAGGCGTGGCGGATGGTAGACATTAGCAGTTTACTCAGGTACTGTAGCGCGAGACCATTTAATGCTTTATAGGTATTATTTATTATAAGTAGTATTGTAAAATATATAAAACTTCACTGGGAGCCAATGCAGGGTGAATAAGAGGTGATGTGCTCGTATCTTCTGGTTCTAGTGAGGACTCTCACTGCTGCATTCTGGACTAACTGAAGCTTGTTTATGCACCTAGTTGAACCAGACAGTAAAGCGTAACAATAGTCCAACTATCACGGTGCCGGCGAGGGTGTTTGTGTGGCATATTCGCAGAGGCAAGTTGTCGGTTCAATATAGTCTTTTATTGATATTCTTTTAAGGCAAAAACCAAATGAAAGCTCTTTTATTAGAGCCCCTGGAAAAACTTACAGAAAACACCATGAACACAACATAACTATAATAACAAATGCTAAACGCCTGACTGAAGTTCAGTCGGGCTATTTATAATACTCAACTTAATTCCTTTTCCTCGGTTCAGGTGTGCTCCCCTCACCTGACCAAGGTGCAGTCTGGGACCCGAAGTCCAACCCAAACAAAACTACGAAACATAAACCAACACAAAAAACAGTCGTTGGGTGCTTTGGCGCCCTCTAGGGGTTTACCCTTACACCAACCTAAAGGTGATAAAAGCATAAACAAATTTTTCTGCATCGTTTAGTGACAACGTATTCCTCATCTTGCCAATATTTCTGAGATGAAAGAATGCTATCCTGAATATTATCTACATGAGCTTTAAATGAAAAATTTAAATCTATAATCATACTGAGGTCTTTTATTGTTGTACTTGATGTAATCTGGAGTTCATCCAGAGTTACTGTGTGATCAAAAAGCTTACTTATAGCTGCATGTGGTTCTACTGTAGTACCAGAACCTCTGTGAGGATTAGGTAGAAGGAAGTAATTGTCCAGTCTCTTATATCAACTTTATCAAGCTTTTATAAGGTTTTTCTCATCTGACTTTGCTAAGACATATAACTGTGTGTCATCAGCATAACAGTGAAACCTAACACCATGCTTAGGAATTATGTTGCCCAGTGCCAGGTTTCACAACCATGTTTCCACACCCCGGTTTCCGCTCCATCTGCACACTCTCATCTCACGCTGATTACTCCTGGCCATTAAGCATGCCTTCTCACCCAATTCTCTCATGTTTTGTTTCACAATTTTCACATTGGCAAGTTTATTTCTCATTTTCTCACTTTTTGCCTCACGATTTTGATTTGTCATCTCGTTCCTTGATTTCGCAGTTATTGATCTCACCTTCCCTTTTTGACTACGGCTTTTTGTTTTAAAATTTGGCTCCATCACCTCGCTGATTGATTTCCTAGCTTTGACCCACGTTTCTGTTTCTTCAACCACACTCTCGTCTGATGTTGTAATCCCGCTATCACACATTCTGGCTGCTTCGACACACTCTCTCCTCCGCACACACAGGTACCTGCTTGCACGCAGCGGGCGAGTTAGACATTGAAACCGAGGTCAAGCAGGCCCTGTCTCATGGACTGGGGTCCAGTAATGTACCCCCTAATCACCTCTTCGTTCACTCCACCCTATGCCACCCAGGCACCGCTCAAACCTTGTCCCAAGTCCAGCAATGTTTTTGGTGGCCAACATTAAAGGAAGAGGTGCAATGTTTGCAATGTTTGTTTAAGGTATAAACACCGCCCATGGTCCGACATAGCACTGGACTTAGTCACAGGATTACTCACCTCCGACAGACACCCTTGCATCATGAACATGATGGATCGGTTCTCCAAGACAGCCAGCTTCATTCCTCTGCCAAAACTCCCATCCACCAAAGAGACTGTAGAACTCATGATTCTCCATGTCTTCAAGCTCCATGGCCTCCACAAGGATATAATCCTGGTCCGCAATTTACTTCGCAATAAGCTTGTATTAGAGTCACCCCCAGTTTGTCATCGGGATTCCACCCATTTACATTATTTTCTATGGGAAAATGTGATTTGCAGTGCGATATTCCACCTTAAGAATTCGCCTCTGGAATGGATAAAATTTGTATGTTGAGGTACCGCTGTACGTGATGGAAAATTGTGGGATTCATTGATGTTTTAAGCTTATATTGCTCTCCCTTGAAAAACATATTGCACCCGTTTCATCTGTCCCAGTGCCAACCCATAATGAACACGAATTATTGTTATTTTTTTATGTTTGTATTAATGTCACACCCTGTGCAGACAAGGGTTGCCAAATTACACTGAAAATCCCCCTATAAACTTACCCACTCATATAAAAAACATGCTAAATATATATAATACAATAATGTAGCACAATTATATATGCACAAACTTGGTTTCAGTCAACTTAATGGATTTTCTTATTACCATGATATAAAATAACATATTTATTATTATTATTATTATTATCTATTATTAATGCATTATTATTCAATTTTGTTCAAAGGTACTGAAAAAAATTTGTGCTCACATCAACAATCATCACGTCAATGAAAAATATTCATTATGCCTTTTTATCATTTTGACTTCAAGATCCATTAAGTTGCCTCTGGTTATCTGGAAGTTCAACTGCACTTCTTTCTTGTGAGGCTGAAATGCTACTTCAGAGACATTCTGCCTCTGGTTGTCAATTTTAGTACAGTGTTTTGAAAGTTGGATTGGAATGATTAAGTTATGATTTTGTGCTCTTGTAGCACAGCTTTATGAGCCATTGTTAAAATTGCAGCTTGCATGTTTTATTTAGGAAACCGACAATCTGAGACCATTCTTGAAAAGAGGTCGTTATTTTTCCCTGTGTTGCCCAGTAATGCTCTTTCAACAGATGTCTGACACTTGACAGTTTGCAGGAATAAATCCTGGTGATAGTTTTATGGGTGTTTTGTAGTGGTCCAAGTATCCCCTTCACCCAGCCAGATTCTTCCAACTGCTTCCCACTCTCTCTGAGCAATCTGGTTGCAACCTGTGTACATGTTTGTCCTTTCCTTCACACTGTTCCATGAAATGCTTCCAGGGAGAAGAGTACATTTTTCTGACACAACATTATTATCTAATGCATTTTCATTGATGAACTCAACTTTTAAGGTCACACTCAACGAACTAGTATCTGTGAAGATGTTAAGGACATCTTGGACAATGTTTACAGTACATGTCTCCTTTCACCATCGAATACGACAAGATCATTTATAATTATAAATGCATGTAGACTGTAAAAAGAAATGAGACATAAAAACATCTGGAAAGGTTTCAGTTCATGTGGATTTCATAGAATATTAAAGTCTCCATCAGCGGAAATGATACTAGTAATAGGTCTAAAGTGCACTTTCAAATTTTCCAAGAATGCCTGAATGGCAACAGGAGCACATGAATTCTGAACACAGTTTTTTTCAGTGGTCAGGAATTGTGTCTATAGTATAAACTATACAGTTTGATATTCATGTCACACACATTTCTGTATCTAGTTTCATAAGTATGGCTGACATTATCATCATATACTTGTTTTTTAATTAAGAAAATTATCCAATGTTAGATACAGTATGTGTGTATCACATAGTCAGTAGATTTACACAAATGTGCAATTAAATATTGTTCCAGTGTCCTTTCAATTCAATTTTTAAAAATGCAATTATTTCAATTATTCAATAGATATTTTTTTTAATTCTGGATATAAATTTGATAAATATGAATGAATGAATGAATCTCTCCTTTTTTTTTCTCTCCATTCCCCCCTCATCATGATTTCAGAATGCAAGAACACAGAGCTACGGTAGTGACCGAGTATAAATAGTAGTGGGGGTAGTTTTTGCAATAGTGTTCATATTATCCAACTTAAAAAACAGTAAAGTGATGAACACTTGCTGTATTACCTACCCTATCACATCAGGAGCTCATATGAAGGTTGGTTACCAATCTAATACATAAATAAGCTAAGCCTTTATTTGTCACATATACATTACTGCACATTAAAATTCTTTCTTTGCATATCCCAGCATAACTAAGGCCAGAGCAGTGTTAGCCATGATACAGCACCCCTGGAGCAGACAGAGTTAAGCTGGGGCTCGACCCGTCGACCCGCCGGTCAGTAGCTCAGAGCCTTAACATACTGAGCCACCACTGCCCTAAATAACATTAAAGAACTATACATCTAACTCAGTGTATACCGTCATTGGCCCCATGTTGGTCCAACAATGTCGGCTGTGTTGCTCCTATTCTCCTCGATAGGGAGCCACACATCTCTGTGTTCACTCTACTAACTGACCAACGCTGTGAGTGTGTGTGCGCATGTCATGTGTGAACAACGTGTACAAAGACGGACATTGCTTTTTTGAGGATTGCTATCATTTTGTTTCCTAAATATTGGCAATAGAACTATGAATATTTAGTGATCCATGATGACTAAATTGACCAAAGGGGTCAAGGTTGGGCCAATGGAAAAAATTACGTTGGGCCAATGGACAAAATGACGTTGGGCCAACCACTGATACCAACATTGGCCCAACGTATGCACTGCTGTATGTATTAAACATACATTGTACGTCCAAGGCGACCCTGATCTCCCACTCAGACATGACAAATTATATTTGGATCATATCAATAAAGTGGTTGTTACAGTCACTGCCTACAAGAGAAATAAAACTTTTCCCAATCAGAAGCTCTGGATTAAAAAGGAATCATCTCCTACTGAAGGCTTTCAGAGTCTTATTAGAGTCTATTAGAGTCTGACCACCAAAATTACTGGTCCAGATGACATTTCAGGCCATATGCCCAAGGCCTGTGTAGAACAACTGGCTAATGTCTTCACTGACATGTTCAAACTCTTTCTAGGAGTGGTTCCTGCTCTCTTGCTGGGAACAGCAACCATTGTGCCAATTGAAAAAAAACCTCATTCATGATTCATGACTTATAATTCAAGTAAATTAAATAAAATTTTATTTGCATAGCACTTTTAGCAATTGTCATTGTCACAAAGCAGCTTTACACAATAAAAAAAAAATATGAAAATTTGTATGAAATGTAAAAAATGTGTATGAATTGAAATGATTAGAAAGTCCCTGGAACCAGACTCAACAAGGAACCTATCCTCATTGGGGTGATAACAGATAGCAGGGGTTGATCTGCAGTCATACTGTGTGTTAGGTGAATGGAAGTTCAATATAAGACTTGATGTCTTTAAGTTAATATGGAGTCCAGTTTTTTATTGGAGGCTCAGGTAGACTGTAGGAAACACCAGTCCTGAACTATTGTGCGACTGTGGCAGGTTTGACTCCTTACAGTATGTGAATCATAGGTATTCTTTTTGTATGAAGAGGACCCTTTGATTCTGATGCCTCAGTCTTCCCAAATTAATGTTTCAGGAAGTGACAATTGGAACAACAATATAATTTCCATTAATGTGCCACAAAACATTTTGGCATTTTCTGCTCAGTGTACTCACAGAAAGCACCCGTTCTCAACTGTGAGGGCAGGCCTACAGCACCATGGCCAGCTCAACAGAACGTGAGAGAGGGGCAAGGCTCCTTAACATGGCTTGGCATTTCTGAAGTTCTCACAGTTCTGGAGTCATCAGCATACTATAAAAGTAGCCTCGCCCCATAAAACTATTCCCAGAAAGCTAGTCCTGCCCCATTTATAACTCTGCCCATCATTGGTGTGACATTCAAACGAATCGGTATGGAAGGAAATCGCTTAGAAGGAACTCTCACCAAAGCTCACCTGCCTTTTCTGCTTTTTTGGCTTCAGCCTCAGCCAGCCCGATCTGTTAGTCAGAAGTCTACATCGCTTTCACCAAGCAATGTACAGTTGAACCTCACTTTACTGCCCTTTTGCACTTAGCCTTTCTTCCCAACACTTTCCCTTCTCCTCCATCAAAGAAAATTTAATAAAAGCACACAAGTCTTCACTCATCTGAGTATGTGTTTAACCTGCCCCACCATAAACTTATTAAGGAAGCATTACGGAAGTAGATTCTCAAAGACAAATGCACAGTGAGAAAATGTATACTTATCTTCCAAAAGAGAAAATCACTTACACTTAGAGTAAAGCTTTCTCTGACAAAAACCTCTTCCAAGATGATTTGGTACAGGATTGTGTAGACTTGCAAAAAGCAACTGCACCTGCTCAGGATCAAGGATTTAGTAGGAATCAGGAAGGAGTAGCACCTCTCTGGTACTCTCTAGTGGGAGAGGCTTTGTCCTGTACACCTGCTTCTTTGTGTAACCCCACAGGGGGAAAAAATCACATGGAGTAAGATTTGGATTTCTTGAAGGCCATTCATGAGGTCCACATGGTCGCAGTTCTAGAAAATGCTGATCTAACCACGCATGCATAATAACTCACCTTAGTCAAGTAAGCTATACAGATGACATTGTCCTCTTCTGTAAAAGTATAACTGAATGCGTAACTAGCTTTACCTCTATTGGTTACACTATTTACACCTACAAGAATGACCACACAGCATTTACCATTCAACACATCACTTCCCACTCAAAAAGTTTGGACTATCTATGCTGTTGCAGTGTGGAGGAAAAAGTGATGATTATGACGATGCCATGCATGTGACCAAATTCACCACAAATGCCCAGCCAGCAGAAATGAGCCATAGATGTTTTAGTGATTTATTCTTCCCAAATGCTCAACCATGGGATTATGATGAGTTGTACAAAACAGTATTTCCCTTCCTTGTGGTGATTGGGTAGCAGCAATCTTTAAACTAGTGGAAGCTCACTTGTAGCCTCACTCACTAATCAATAATTAGCTACAGAGGGAAAATTTATTAACAGTTTAACATTTTTGACTATGGCGGATGCAAATCAATCCCACACCAAGGAGAGAGAGAAGCATCCACAGACAGCACACTGCTGAAGGGCCAACACTGGGCCAACGGCAGTGCATACATTGGGCCAATGTTGGCATCAGTGGTTGGGCCAATGTCATTTTTTCCCAACGTTGGCTAATTGGTGATAAAAATATTACAAACTAAGAAAATGTTAATCATGTGTAATCATTATGGTGATAAACTACAAAATAAAGATCTAGTACAACCACATTTTCTCTCAGCAAGGTGGATGAAAATAGATCCATACAAACAAGGTCCCCATTGCCTCAGACTGTCTTTTTGTCATGCACACTCAATCCGCGACCGGCACGAGGACCCGGAAGTAATGCGGTCGCGAACCTGGAAGTATAAAAGGAGTAAACAAACCACAACAAAACGCTCAGTCATTGAGTTCACCCATGTCGCCTCGGATGCTATC
>JAQMYJ010000013.1:7484431-7511461 GCA_030014305.1 Clarias laeviceps | reverse complement strand
TTTGGGTTTACCATTCACGCTACAAGGGCTAACCGCTAAAGCTACGTCTTCTGGTCACCTCGGGTTAGTTCCTGACACTTTTATATCAGGTGGCTCAGCATCTTCCTCATCATCATTCACTATTACTTTCACCATCAGCTTGGTCACTGTAGCTGAGCTGTTCTTTATTATCATCTTCATCATCAACATTACAGCATCTTTGGAGAACTGTTACTCTAGTTTGTGTAAATACATCAATAATTTGAGCATTGTACATTAAAATGTTAAAGCACAATGAATTTAACATTTATCATTTAGAAAACATAAGAAAACTAATTTAAAAAACTGTGGTGTCATATTTTACCTGTTACACCATATGAACTGAACTTTATAACTATTGTTATCTGTATCTATGTCATTTAGCCATAAATAACAACAGAGAAAACAGAAATGAATAACAACACATTATAGCGAATCCATTTAGATATAATTAATGATAATAGGACATATACATTCCAATAATATTGTTAAAAGTTTTTTGGCAGCATACAAAGTGTTTGTGTTCAACACACAATAGAGTGCATGAGCGATAATAGGCAAGTTGTTGTTTCTTCATCTCGTTCTCTCAATGCATTGCATTTTCTTACAAATTATTTAGTCATCGTGGAACTAAATATTCATAGTTTTATAGGCAATATTTAGGAAACAGAATTGTACTTACAAATAGCTAGCAATCCTCAAAAAAAGCATAATAGGAGCAACACAGACGACATTGTTGGAACAACGTTGGGCCAACAGCGTTAGATATATAGTTCATTCCATTTTATCTATGTACTAGATTAGTAACCAATTCTCATATGAGCTCCTGATGTTATGGCATCATTGAGAAAGCCTGCTGCACAAAGCTAACGCAATATAATTTAATTTCCAATTTCCAATTTTCAACTTTGCCATTTATCTACTGAAACAACATTGGGTCAAACTATCTTTGGCCCCACCAATAGACCAACAGTGGGCCAACGGACAAAATGACATTGCGCCCAACGTACAGTATGCACTGCCGTTGGCCGAATGTTGGGCCGACATCAAAGCACTGACAAAAGGTTACAAAAATTTTGCCGATGTTGGGTCAACAAATTAGTGCTATTTGGGTCCCCCTCAAGTGTGCTCATGTAAAAAATTTCAAGCATGGATGTTCATGACAGATTGCCATCATTCAGCAGATGGTTGCAACTGGAGCAGTTGCAGAGAGCAGCTCCAGTGGCATGTGAGCGGGACAAGGCCACAAGTTCCTGGGACTTCAAAGGCGAGCAGACTGTACACCACCGCTTGATCTCTGCACAAGAGACAGCGGCTAAAGAACTGCACGGACTGTGCCACGATCCAGCCACTGAAGTGGAAAAGGCTGCTACATTGATGTTAAGGCTCCCTTCCCCAGAACTTATGCACAGGAACACAAATCCTCACAAGGGTGTGTATGGTGGGACTCACTATTTACTTAAAAGAGATTCTATTTTTGATAAAGAACATTAATGAGTTCATTTTGGCTGCCCAAATTAATATTTCAGGTGCTGACAGCTGTTATAATATCTTACATTTTAGCATGGATTTGCTGGACATGTGCAAATTTGCTGCACAGTTGGGTATTCCTTTGTCATGATTCACACCCTGTCTGCCGTCTTTTTTTCCTACGCTATAATTTTTCCTGTGCTCATGTTCTCCCCTAGCCCGTCATGCGTATTTCCCACGCCCCCGTTTCCGCCCTGTCCTGTGCTGTTTCTCATTTCCCAGTGATTACTACAGCATTTAAGCACACATTTTGTGACTTAAACTGCTGGATTATTGTGTGTTTCACACCTCGATTTTCTCACGTTTTTTTCTCTTATGATCATGTTGCCAAGTTCGCTTTGTTTCTCATTTTTCACTTTCTGTCTCTCGTCTCGGATTTGTTCACCTCGCTCTTTGATCTCCCAGTTTTGACTTTACGTTTCCTCTTCTGGTTTTCGGCTTCTCGTCTTACGTTTTCGGATTTAACACCCCGCTCTTTGATCTCCCGATTATTGAATCTCCGAACTCCCTTTTGACTACGACTCCCGCCTTCCGTTTTTGCTCTGACATTTCGCCGACTGATTTTTGGTTCCGACCCCGCTTCCGCACCTCGACCACGCCCCCTCCAAGCCTGCCATCTAGACCCGCATTTAGATTCATCTTGCATGAGATCGGCACTGGAGAGCCAGGGTGCCCTGCTCAGAGCACATCAACAGGAGCTGCTCACCACTATGCAGTTGCTTGCTGATGTCACAACCCAGCTTCAAAGACTCTGACTCTCTCCAGCGCAAGGTGGAGCTTCCAGTGAGCAACGAGAGCCACGAACCCCACCCTCACACATACGAAGGAGATCCAGGTACCTGTCGCTCCTTCCTCTCCCAATGCTCACTGATCTTCAAGCTCCAATCCTCCACCTTCACAACTGAACGTTCCAAGGTGGCATACGTCATCACGCTTCTCACAGGAGGAGCCCGGGAATGGAGCACCGTGCTCTGGGATGCCCATGACCCCTGCTGCTCTAATTACAAGAGTTTCGCAAAGGAGATGAAAAGGGTGTTCGACTGTTCTGTTCGTGCCACGGCAGGGAGGCTGGACGTAAGCTGTTAAAACTGACGCTTTCCGGTGGATGGAACGACCAAGTCCTGTGTGATGTGTTCCTGACGGGGTCGCTCAAAGATGAGCTAGTCTCCCAAGAACCCTTCATCTCTCCAGGGACTTGGATTCATGGCCAAGTGGATTCACGCCTCTGCCTTTGTAGACCTACCCGGCCTTCTCCACCCAGGTTTCTCCCAAAGGAGAGATGATGCCGTCGAGTAGAATGGGCCTGTTTTTACTGTGGAAAGTCAGGTCACCAACTTAAAGACTGTCCAGTAAAAGGAGGTGCCCTCTAGTCCAACGCCGCCTGCTCCCCGTCTTCCTCATCCATGAACAGCACACCCACATGGTGCAGGCGCTAGTCGACTCAGGATCAGACTGCTACCTCATCAACGCAACTTCAGCCAAGGCTCTGGGTATCCCCGCACTGCCCTTGGAGACTCAAGGTCGACCTCAGGGTCTTGCGCCATCTCTTTGCCCCCCCCCACCGCCCCCCCCCCCCCACTGCACCATCGACCTGCTCACGGGCACCACACAACACAAGGGTCGCCTGTACTCACTGTCACCCAAGGAATGCGAGGCGATAAACCAATACATCACGGAGTCCCTTGCGGTAGGGATCATTCACCCCTCCTTCTCCCCAGCGGGGGCCAGATTCTTCTTCGTGGCCAAAAAAGATGGTTCTCTTCATCCATACATAGATTACAAGGGCCTAAATGACATGTCACAGTTAAGAATACTCTACCTACCCTCTCCCATTAATGGCTACTGCCTTTGAACTCTTCCAGGGAGCCAAGATATTTCCTCAACTCCTCTGTATTCCTTTACCTTAACGATATCTTGATCCTCTCTCGGGACCTGGAGGAAACCAACACCACGTTCGGCAGGTGCTGCAGAGGCTACTGGAGAACAATCTGTTCATCAAGGCAGAGAAATGAGAGTTCCACACCATGACCACCACGTTCCTCGGGTTCGTCATTGGCCCCAAAGACATCAAGATGGAACCAACCAAGCTCCGAGCTGTCACCTGCTGGCATAATCCCACCTCACGACAGGAACTCCAGAGATTACTGGGCTTTGCCAACTTCTACCGCCGCTTCATCCAGGGTCCGCTCCATCTTAATCATCTCCAACCAATCACGCCAGTTCGTCATGGAGGTCGATGCCTCCAGCACAGGGGTAGGGTGCATCCTGTCCCAGAGAGCCCTACAAGTTACACCCCTGTTCCTTCTTCTCACACCGCCTAACCCCTGAAAGAAACTATGGCATCGATGATCGTGAGCTCCTGGCCATCAAGTTAGCTCTGGAGGAATGGAGACACTGGTTAGAGAGAACGGAGGTTCCCTTCCTGGTCTGGACCGATCATAAGAACCTCGAATACCTACAGAGAGCCAAGAGGCTCAACGACCGCCAGGCCCGATGGTCCCTGTTCTTCAGTAGGTTTAACTTCACCCTCTCCTATCGCCCAGGATCCAAGAACTCCAAGCCAGATGCTCTCTGGAGACATTTTACAGCCACTCATGACTCTAAACTCTCCTGTCGCCCTGGCGTAGCCCACACCCTGGCGCAAACCATTTTGGTGGCCCACACTTATGGAGGATGTCTAAAGCTTTGTGGCGGCATGCCACTGCCTATTCCACACTGCCCATGGTCCAACATCACCTTGGACTTCGTCACAGGGTTACCTGCGTCTAACGGCCACAACTGCATCATGACTGTGGTGGATTGGTTTTCGAAGGCCGCCCACTTCGTTCCTCTGCCAAGACTCATGATCAACTATGTCTTCAAGCTCTATGGCCTCCCAAAAGACATTGTCTCGGATCGGGGTCCACAGTTCACCTCCCAATACTGAAAGGCCTTTTGTAAATAGATCGGGGCCACTCGTCTACCTGGAGGAGTTAAAAAGGCAGCTGAGGAAGGTAGTGAAGAATGCCTGTGAATATCTATACTACCTTACAAATTTGAAGGACTTGAATGGTCAAAATTCCAAAAATTGGAAAATTTAAGATGTCTGCCATGAAGAATGGGCTGAAATTGACCAATGCAAAATAGAAACAATTTGTTTTTACAATAATAATCTCAAAGCTGTAATTGCCAGCAACACTTTTGCAACAAAGTATTATTGTTTGACTTTGTGGTATGTGGTGTAATCATAGCATTTTTTTGCTTACAAATTACATTTATACGCCAAATGACATTTTGTGTGTAACTATAAAGTAGATGTATATTTTTTAAACACAGAAGGGTCCAAAATATATTTCACTTAAATCCAAATATTCTATTGTATACTGTACTTTATATCTTACTTACTATACTGTATAGTTTTTAAGGTTAAGTAAATTCAGTGTGTGTACAGTATATGTCTCTTGTAGTGTTTTGCAGTAGTTGGTGAAGTCCCTAAACACAATTTTTACTGCTTTCTTTTTTTTTCTTCCTCTTCCTCCCTTTCTCAGAGATCTCCCATTTTTTCCTCCTGCTCACACCGCAGACCATTGAATAATGATGACTGTCACAATGAGTTCAGCTGCATAAGCAAAACAGAGGCATTGGTTCTGAGTTATTTATGATATTGATACAGATGTTTAATGATGGTGGCATTGTTTTTTTTTTCTGTGACTGAGCATTCCCTCTTAATTTTATGCACATATTCCCTCTCTTCTTCATTCAAGGTGCTATGGTAGCTTCAAAGGTTGTTTGTCTCCATAGCAACAATGTTTCAAATTTGCGCATGGAGAGTTAGAAGGTTGACATTGTAAAAGAAATGGCCTTTTTTCAAGTACATCATTTTTAAAAGAAGAACAACATGTTGTCTGCTGCCTTAGCCTCATGAAGTAAAATTCTGCCAAAGCTTTAAGAATGTTTAAGATAACTGAGAGAGTGTTACTTCTACACATTCTATTACTAGGACAAAGAGAATTCCTTTGGTGGTTACTTACCATGCCATTCCTTCCATTTACAGGAAAAGTGTTTGTAGAAATAGTTAAAAGGTTAAAGGTAAAAAAAAAATCAGCTTTAATGTAATCAGTGATATTATTATTATTTCAGGTTGAAGGACACATACTGTACATGTCTGCCTGTCTTTCTGTATAGTAGCACTCTGTGTCTACCTTATTAATACAAAGAAATAAGATTTTGTACTGTTAAGTATCTTATGCCTTGTTTTACACTAAGTTGTACTTCTTTCGTCGTCAGCCAAATACACTCCCTGTTTGGTAATCAGAGAGTGAATCACAGATGAGAAATCAAAAAAGTAGATCAGATAAAGATGGAGTTTTGTCTTAAAATGACTCCAGCACATTCAGCACCTTTATTTCAGCATTAAAAATATTAAATAATATTAATCAGTAAAAATATTCAATTTACATTTTCTAATTAATATCTATTGGTGCAGATGTTTGTTCACATTGAGCAAGTAGCTTATTAGTAGCTTATTTTAAAGCAAATAGTTAAATCTGGCACATAACTGTTCATAACATCGATTTTATTCAACATTTTGCCACTCAATGTTTTGATTTAAACTATGGCGCAGATTTAACTTCAGGCAAATACTGGAGGACTGGCAATGTTTGATTAAGATCTGTCCACTCAGTTTTGTGTGAATTGGCTGGAAACACATACAGATATACACACAGGCAAGACATACAAACATACTGTACAGAGAGAGACTGGTTTCAGGTCCCCCAATCTATTCCCAAACTGCTTCTCTACTGGGATTTCAATGCACAACCATTAATAGGGTTTACAGAGAATAAAAAAAAAAGTGACAGTGCTCATAGCAAAAATGCCTTGTTGGTACCAAAGGTCAGACGAGCCAATAACACTGCATGGCCTTTCAATTGCATTATGTGCAGCAGTGAAAAGATTATATAATTATTAACTTTATTATTACTATGATAGCCTTCTTTTAACTCAGAAATATTGCTAAGATAAGAAATACATGATGCAGAAAAAAAACTACAGTAGTTCATGGTTTTGTTATATATAATAGGGTTTATTGCAAAGCTTTTCTGTCTGGATGTTCCAGTAGGTTCTTAAAGAAGCTAAACAACCAGAATATATTTTTCTATCTTATTCACAGATCTTATCTACACCACATTAACTCCCTATTAAATTTTGCAATACTTGAGCAAATGCCTGGTCCTTTACAATCCAACCCACATTCTTCAAGCACAAAGTGCAGGCTATTTGTAATAGGACCACATGCAGCTAGAAGTAAGCTTGCTGATCACACAGTACCTCCGGGTGACCTTCCAGTTTCATCATGTGCAGCCCTAAAGACCTTGGTGTGATTATACTCACTCACTCACCGTCTTTACTGCCTTATCCTGTATTCAGCATCGCGGAGGGGCCTGGAGCCGATTGCAGTAGACTAATGTAAGGTACGAGGCAGGGTACACCCTGGACAGGGTGCCAATCCATCGCAGGGCTGGTGTGATTATAGATTTCAGTCTTTCATTTAAAGCTCATGTAGATAATATTACTAGAATAGCCTTCTTTCATCTGAGAAATATTGCCAAGATTTTCTGCATCATTGTCACTACATGATGCAGAAAATTAGTTCATGCTTTCATCACCTGTGTTAGATTATTGCAATGCCTTACTGTCTGGTTGTGCAACTAGCTGCATAAACAAGCTACAGTTAGTCCAGAATGTTAGTTCACATCACCCCTACCTTACCCACACTGCACACTCCCAATGAAATTTCACATTGATTTAAAAATACTACTTTTGACCTATGGAGCACTAAATGGTCTCATGCCACAGTGTCTGAGTGAACTGCTAGTGTCTTACGATCCACCATGCTTATTTCAATGAAAAGATGCAGTCGCTTAATAGTCAGGGATTGAAATTCCCACAAACAGTTCTTTACCTGAGCCTCCAATTACAAAAGCAGACTTCATATTAACTTAAATACATCTCCTGTTATACTGAACTTCCTGCAGATCAATCCCTGTTATCTGTTATGACCCAAATGAGGATGAGGTTCCCTGGTGAGTCTGGTTCCACTCAAAGTTTCTTCCTATTGCCATCTCAGGGAGTTTTTCCTTGCCATTGTTGCCCTCGACTTGCTCATCAGGGACGGTCTGATCATTTTGATTTATACCATACATATTTTCTCACATTTCATACTCATTTCCCAAATTTTCTTTTTCATTCTGCAAAGTTGCTTTGTGACTATTGTTAAAAGCAATATATAAATAAAACTGAAGTAAATTGAATTGAATTGAATTTTTTATTACCTCTAATAGTAAAAGCTACAGCAGGGAGCACAGTCACAGTATTTAGTTCTTTCTATCTCTCTCAAGTTACACATGATAATGTTAGATATCAGTGATCCTGACCCCTTCTGCTCTCCCTCCCTGCCTGATCCATTCTGATGACCTCCATCTGGTTGGTTCTGATCTGAGCTGCTGTGGAGGACCCCTACAGAAAGCCTATAGGTACACTTGGAAACTATTAAGATGGTTTAGCAACTGATCTGAACATTTTAGGTATGATGGCTTAGGACTACAACTGCTATGATCACAGTTTTCACACCCAAGATTCTTACATTAAACATTCTACAAAATAGGCTTCATGTTAAAACTGTAATGAATTTCCTGGATACACGAGACATTTCTCTTCCACCAGGCTTTCCATTTTTTTAGACTCTACTTGTCATTTTAATAAAAACATTTAGTTTAACAGTTTTGTTTCCCTAATAAACACTTCTCTGATGTTGCAGACTGTTGCTCTTCTCTATTTCTCACTGAGCATTTTGCAAGCTGGTAAACAGCGCCCCTGTAAATATTATGTGGTGAATGTGTAAAATATTGCAGTGCACTCTTACCATAGACTAATATCTTGTTAGAGGGCTGTGAGTTGTTTAATCAAGGAAGCTATTAAAAAGATGTCTGTATAAATAATTTTTCCTGTATTTGTATATAATCCTATCACTGATGTATGACATAATAATTTGTAAAATAAATAAAATTTTTAAAAAAACTGCAATTCACATACTACAGGTAATTTGGGAACACCAATTAACCCATTCTGCATGTCTTTTCTTTGGACTGTGGGGGAAAAAACAGAGGACCTGGAGGAAACCCACCAAGCACGGGGAGAACTAAATATATAAATTTATATATTATTGTAATATATAACTAAATATATTTCCCTTTTACCATTTCAAACTGAATGAACCATAATAAAGGCTTAACCACTCTAAACCAGGCAAACAATTCAGGCCGGTGAACAGCACCTGTGGCTCAATGTAGGGGTTTGAATAAGTTAAATCTACAAGGTTTGGATTCACATCTCTGCTTTTGAGTAGAATTTATAACTCACTTAGTCATCGTCTATACCACTTTATCCTAACAGAGTTGCTGTATTGGGGGCCTGGAGCCTATACCAGGAGACATAGGGCACAAGGCTCTCTGGATGGGGTGCCAATCCATCACAGGGCACACATATACTATACAGACATACACAAACTCAAATGCTCATTCACATTACAATTTGGGAACACCAGTTAACCTAATCTGCATCTTTGGACTGTGGGAGGAAACTATAGTACCTAGCATGGGGAGAACATGCAAACACCATGGACTCAGACCCTGAGGCAGGAATTGAACCCGGACCCTGGAGGTGCAAGGCTAACCACTAAGCTACTGTGCCATGAGTGGAATTCATGTGGTTTATGATTTCAGTATGGAAAAGGTGGTTTGAAATCCCTGAACCGTCAATGTCGTTGAATGGCAGCATCTGGCGAGAGTGCTAAACCCTACATCACCATGTTGCCATGAGTGGAATTTATGTGGTGTATAATTTCAGTGTGGAAAAGGTGGTTAGAAATCCCTGGACCGTCAGTGTCGTGGAATGGCATAATCTGGACACGTGGCTGCAAATACTCTACAGAATTTACATGTGTCTGTTTCCAGATGTGGCAGCCAGCATGTGGGACGGAAGCTGTTGAACACTGAATTCTTTAAATCATATGACTACTATCTGATCACTGATTGGTGAAATTGGTTTTGATACAACAGTAACCATGATATAACCATACCTGGTCTCCCCTATACACACTACTGCAGTTAGATTAACCATGCTTTCAGGGAGAGTGGCTGGCTTAACTGCAGTTCCATCCATCAAAGAACCTTTATAGACCAACAAGGGACCATGAAGGCCTCCAGTCAACATTCATAAACGCATTCACACACTATGGGCAATTTTGGAACACTAATTATTATTACTGTATCTGCATGTTTTTGGACTGTGGAAGGAAATTGGAGTACCCGGAGGAAACCCACCAAGCACCCGAGGCAGGAATTGAACATGGACCCTGGAGGATTAAGGTGACAGTGCCAACCACTACATCAGTGTGTCGCCATGAGTGAAATTTATGTAGCTTATAATTTCATTGTGGAGAAGGTGATTAGAAATCCCTGGACTGTCAGTGAGGTGGAATAGCAACATCTGGTTAGCCAAATCCAACAAGGGACAATGGAGGCCTCCAGTCAACATTCATAAACGTATTCACACACTACGGGCAATTTTGGAACACTAATTAGTATTATCTGCATGTCTTTTGAGTTGCTGCACAGGATTTAATCACCCCATCTTTATCAAGTCTATGACCAGCACTGCATTCAGTGGCTGGGGTTTGTGCATTGCGTGGAAACGGGAGTACCCAGAGGAAACCCACCAAGCACGGGGAGAACATGAACCCAGACCCTGGAGGTGCAAGGCAACAGTGCTAACCACTAAGCCGGAGTAACATACTGGTTTATACGGTACAACTGTGCATTTTAAGAGCATTTGAGGGGGGCTTAAACCCAAAATCCTTCTCTGTTTAGAAATTACTTTGAGGAGATGTTTTTCTGGTTTTCCTTCTGATGTAGTAAAGAAACCATTTTGTTTATGTCAGCGTCGAATGTGGCTAATGTGGATGTAAACGTGATGTAAATACACAGTAACAGTAAACAGTTTCCCATCCTGATCTTGTCTCCCTAGCGGTTTCTCACGGGCACGCGCACGCTGTCTGTTCTCTGGTCCAATCCGCGAGCGCTGCCTCTACCGCGCGCGCGCTGCAGCTCTATCAGTCATTTTATTCCGCTACATCGCGCGTGATTCAGTAATAATTTCCTATTAGCAAGATAACAAGAGAGGCATTTTAAGCTCAACTTTGAAGATGATCAAAATGGGCGATTACAGTAAAATGGGGTAAGAGCATTTTCTGCGTATGTATTATTATAGTTTTTATTATTGACAAGGTTAAAAAAACAAATCACCGTGCTGTTTAAAGAAGCAATACACATATAAATATGGCGTTATTTATTATAATAGGGTAAAGCATGCGAGCTGAACATTTTTGTTCAGGATGGAGGAAAAAAACTGCATATTTCTGGGCTTCATATATACACTGTATTATGTGTCCATCAGATCCAGAGGCGCTGATTGTCCTGATTGTCGGGTTTTATCGATATGAAATGGCCGGTTCGCGCAGTAAAATATAATCGACATAGACTTCCAATGCAGATTATTGAATATTACACCAGCTTGCATTAACACTCTGGCAGCTGAACTAACATTACCACGCCAGTGCATGCAACATATTTGATCGTTTATGCGCATTTAGCGCAAATAATCCGTAAATAATTCATAGCCAATATGAATCTTCTTTCCTCTGATTATGCACGAAAACATAATTTTTTTATATTAGTAGTATTAATATTAACAGAGATCATATAGGATATTGATGTTTTTCTGTTTTTCTGTTGTCAGTACTTCAGGAGAAATGGGATTGCTGCACAATGGGCGAAGTCGTCTAAGGCTGCGATACTCCATTTGTACCATGAACACCACTGCCTGGCCTTTAGACCTGGCCGATTTTGCCAGGAGCCCAGCCTCCAACAGCTCTCTCGGACAGACTCCTGTCAGCGGCTGGGCCTTGATCCATACAGCTACCCTGGCGTCGTGCTCTCTTCTCCTCATCTTCATCTTCCTCCTCGGTTCTTATGGCAACCTGGTGGTGTTCCTGTCTTTCTTTGACCCAGCGGTCCGCAAGCTCCGTACCAACTTTGACTTCATGATCCTGAACCTGTCCTTCTGTGACCTCTTCATCTGTTGCGTTACTGCGCCCATGTTTGCGCTCATCATTTTCCTGGACGTTGGGGACAGTGGAGGTGGTGTTTCAAAGGGCTTCTGCTTTGCCTTTCATCTCACTAGCTCAGGTTTCATCATCATGTCTTTGGAAACAGTGGCAGTCATTGCCCTGCATCGGTTGCGCATGGTACTGGGCCAGCAGCCGAACCATGCAGCCTCATTCCCATGCACACTGTCCCTTACTACCTTATTGTGGGCTTCAAGCTTCACCCTGGCAGCCTTGGTTACTTTAAGAGCCTATCCCAGGAGCGCTGGTCCCTGCCTGCCTCACTTTGGTCTCACAGAAAATCAGTCAAAGGTGGTGTTGTATGTGTACCTTGCTGATTTTGCTTTTTGTGTGGGTGTAGTGTCTATGTCATATCTTATGATTGCACAGACCCTGCGGAAGAATTCCATGGTGCGGAAGTGTTCTGTTATCATGGTGAGTGCCACACGTCCTCCAGCTGCACCTCCAGCTTTCATTGCTGCTGGATTTGAGGGAATACAGTGTGCTGTCCAGGTGCCCTCACTCTATCGTAATCAGACATACAACAAGCTACAGCATGTTCAGACACACCCTTTTACAAAGACTAGCAGTCGGCCCCTGGTACCCAAGGCTACCACACATGCTACGTGCTGTCAGTTGGTCTCCAACCCGTCCACGGCCAAGGATTCCAAGGCAATAGTGACATGTGTGGTCATAGTCATATCTGTGCTTATTTGCTGCCTGCCCATGGGTGTGGCTTTAGCACAGGATGTTTTGTCACCAGAGAACAGCTTCAGTCACTATCAATTTGAGCTGTGTGGATTTGCTCTGATCTTTCTTAAGTCTGGCATAAACCCATTTGTTTACTCCAGGAACAGTGCCGGTCTGCGACGTCGTGTACTCTGTTTCCTCCAATGGCTGGCCTTCGGCTCCTTCTGCTGTAAGCATAAGACTCGTTTGCATGCTATGGGCAAGGGAAATTTGGAGGTAAACCGTAATAAGTCCTCACACCATGAAACCAACTCAGCTTACATGCTCTCACCAAAACCACAGAGGAGGCTGGTAGACCAGGCATGTGGGCCTAGCCACTCTCGGGAAAGCGTGCCCAGTATGCGTGCCACAACCGAAAAATGTAAATCCCATCCTCCTAGCACATCCACACCAATCAACACTCGCATAGAGCCCTACTATAGCATCTACAATAGCAGTCCCTCTGCTGGACCCAGTTCTCCCAATAGCCTGAAACCAGTGAACTCTCAGACCACAGGCTTTGTTAAGAGCTTTGCGGCCATGCATTATCACATCCACCAGGAGGCACTGCAGGACTTTGACAGTACCTCAGCTCATCAGATCCCTGCACCCTCAGTATGAATGCTGTACTACGTCTACTACTAAACATAATAGGAGCAGTAGAATGGCAGTTTGTACACAATATATAGAAGAACATACCTTGTTTATTTCTGGTTTATCAGTGCTGGACTTTTGAGAGGCTGTGCACGTTTAAACAGAGTTGCTGCTAATTCTAAGACTATCCACAGTGTTATTGATGTTCACTGATTCAAGGATATTCTATTTTTACACTGGCATGGAGTTTTTAATAACATGGTAAAAGCATCACTAAATGTTTTGCAACTGTATTTTGCTAATGTTGACTTAATTACATATTTTCCAGGTGAGGGAAGGATTGAAGCACACTATAAGTTCATTGCGTGGGGCCCATCAGAATAATGTGACATCATGCAATCGTTCAGTCCTCAAATGTTGTAGATTTGTTTCAGACCCAAAATTAGACATTTAATAACTTCATAATGCAAGTGAAAGTATAGTTTGTGTCTGCTTATTAACGTGTCCTAGAGAGCCACAATTTATGGGTTTAGCTTCAAACATTTCACATTTGTCCAAGCCAGATAAAAAAAAATCTGAACATAATTTGATGATATACCAACACAGACATTAATGTTCATTTTAAATAAATCTGTTTAAAAGCAGTTGTTTCCACAGGGTAAAATTATGTCACTTTTTCTTTTACATTTTCTGCCAAACACAGTAGTTATATGTCTCCCATAGGTGTTTGACTGCATTGGGATATGGTGACTATGCATGTAATTTACATCATCAATGAAATCCACCAGTGAAATCCGTGACCAGTAAAAATCAGTGATTTCTTGTTTCCTGCTGGACAAAGCAGGGTCAATCTGCAAAAAGAAAATCTCCCCCTAAGGTCAGATAGACGCTGAATGGATTCTGCCCAATTTTAGCCCCAAAGTGCACATGAACAAATTTTCAACATGTCTGTGTACAAACTCACCCTCCAGTTATTGCTGCAAAACAGACGGCCCTTACTCACAGGTCTACTTTCATGTGCTTTTTTTAATTAGTTTTTTTTAGTTCTGTTGCCTTCAAGGGTTCAGATATCTTGTTTGATAAAAAAAAAATTCAATGTAAACATACAGTGTGAGCATTACATCATTACCGTTTACTTGAATGTAGAGTGTGAGCAAGTATGTTTGCAGCTTCAGAGAATACAGCAAGGCCAATTAAAAAATGCATAGTGATGAAGAAACGCACCATTCATGATGAGAAAGAAATAATTTAAAAATAAATATTTGTCTGCTCGATTAAAGAGGACATGTTACACAAAAGCATGCCAGCAAAATACCCCTCAAAATATGCATTTTGCCTGTATGATCGCCTATCATAATACAACAGAGATCTAAAGCATTTCAACATTTCCTTATGCATTTCCTTTCTGGAATATGAACAGTAAAGTCCTGTGGAAGTGAAGTCTGCAGCTCTCCTGCAGCAATATAGCCTAGGGCTGTTAAATCAGAAGACAAATTTTGTTCCCAAGTTTTCCAAATTGGAGGGTCAAATGAGCAGGTCCGTGTATACACGTGTTAAACATTGTTCTAAGAACGTTAAATGCTATGCAAATTAATTATATTCATTCTTTATTTGCTCAAGTAGTGTCAGTGAATTGGACAATGGGATTCTGTCCTAAATCAAAAATATCACAGTTTTAAAAACCCATGCCAACACCCATGAACTAAAGCACAGTTTACTAATTACATTAATTTGTGCGCACACACACACCCTAAATATTTTAACAGTTATCCAAGGCACAACCCAGTTATGTTGTGTTTACATAAAAATGACAAATGCTTACCTTAATGTATGACTGTAAGCACACATGGTAATGATTCTCCCATAATTTCATGGTAATATGAACACGAAGTCTATATATATATATATATATATATATATAGGCTATAGTCCATAATAAAGCTCACAATCTGAATTCTTCCTGCATTTGCCTTGTCATTTTTATGCTCAGATGGCTGTAGTATGTAACCATTCCACTCCTTTTGCAGGGAAATATATCTGTCCATATATTCAATGAATAAACTGTTCAAATTCTTAAATTTTAGCTTTACTTAAAATGGAATTTGATGCTTGCAACAGCAAGCATGTTAACAGAAATAAATAAACCATTTAAAACAACAAAATAGTTCCCTGCAGACATTATTGCATTAAATAAAAAAATTTTAAAAACATGAGCAGTCATTAAAATGTGCCAAAACCTTACAAAATTAGAGATGTTCTCAGGCTGATCAGGAATTTAAGCAGTTTCACGACTGCCAATTCCAGAATTAACATACTTTCAAAAGACATACCTGCTGTAACACAGGACAAATGAACCTTGCAGAGCTCAGTCTAGAGCAAATTGTTCTTAAAGGGATAATGAGGAAATCATGTGTTCAGGCACTTTCCTTCAGAAATGCACATTTCACTCCAATTATAATGCTATTCCTCTTCCTAAAACATGGCCAGTCTTCTTTCTAACTAGGGACGGAGAGAAGACCATTCTCATCAGCTGTGTCCAAGACCTTACAGATCACTGGAGATTCAACCTAAGAAGAACAAAGAAGGAACACAGTTCAAAACCTCATGTCAATTTTTTATTTAGCCAATAAAACAAAGCACTGAGCTTTATTTCAGAGTATTAGTCATTCACATCTGCTTACCCCAAGAATATATTGGCACGTCTGCGGTTCTAAAAGATACACAACAACAGCATGAGGAGACTCAGATTCCTTACACCTGAAAGTAAAAGATGGCAGAATTTTTACAAACACTTACTGGTTTAAATACAGTATTTTACTGTACTTTTACTGAAAAACTTAAGTGACTTACTTGAGCTTTACAACGACCTGTCTTGGCTTCCCTGTGAGGTCACACACATCTCCATGGCCATAGAAATGGGATACCACTCTGGAATAATATGTGCAATATTAAGTAGGGGGGAAAAGTGTATTTAGGTGTGTGTGGTGTACTGTGCGAAGGTTTTAGGCAGAAATGCTGTAAAGTAAGATTGCTTTAAAAAAAAAATGTTAAAAAAATGTGTTGATCATTTTTCAAAATCCTAAGTCAGCCAACACAAGATAATCTATAAATCATATCAATATTTGGTTGACTACCCTTTGATTTGAATTCTTACACTTGGGATCAATGTTAGGATATGATTAATCACTTATACCAAGCAGGTGCTAATGATCATCAATTTCTTTATGTAGGTTGATATACAGTCAAATACAGGCAACAACTTAAAGTAATTGTTTCTTATATGACTTAATCAGTCTCTCACATCACTGTGGATTTTTGGCCCATTCTTCTTTACAACATTGCTTCAGTTCATTAAGGTTTTTGGGCACTGGCTTATGCACAACCCTCTTAAGGTCCCACAACAGCATTTCAATTGGGTCGAGTTCTGGACTTTGACTAAGTCGTTCCAATACCTTCTGCTTTTATAGAGGTCTGCACAACTTCTGATAATCAATTAATCAAGGGCTGACGATTAACAGCAGCTGGCTGCAACTTACCATCTTAAATCATGTGGAAGCAATAAGAGAGTACTTAGTATTGCCTACATTCCTTTTTCTTTTTGGCTTTTTTGGCTACATATGGTTATTGTTACATGGTGTTGTTTGACTGAGGTTGCATTTGCCTAATTCTATGATCAGCTGGGGTATATCTAGGGGTATATCAAGGTTGTATCTTTGTTTTACGAATTCAACTGCTGAGGAAAAAAAAATTCTCTTTGGGGATCAATTATCTTGAAATATTTAACTTTACGTGCAATTAATTTAGAATATATATATATATATATATATATATATATATATATAGAGAGAGAGAGAGAGAGAGAGAGAGAGAGAGAGAAGTGCTTGACTTTTTTAAATTAAATTATAATATAAAATGTACTTTTCCACAACATTCAAATTTTTCAACATGCACTGCGTACAGATTTCAAGCAGCACCTTATCACCAATTCTTATTCACTGTATTTTGAAGGAGTCCTTGCAAGCACTTTGTAACAGTCAAAGTAAAGCTGTAACTATGTTTGCTCGGGAACAGGACAAGCTGTGATTTTTTTCTTATTAAGCTCAAGAGAGGGGGTGAATAAGCTGGCAACTGTTTATAGCTGTTATAACTTACGTGACAACAGGAACCAACATAACTGGAAAATGATGATCATCTGGGTGGTAACAGTAAATCTACTATGCAGTCTATTTGTCTTCACTTTACACCCATTCTTTTATATTATGTGTTCCTTCCTTACATCAGGGTGCCATATTTATACATAAAAGAGCAATACAGAGATGTCATACTTCACTTTTTGGCTTCCCTCTTCTTTCAGCTGGTAGGCACGTGCCACGTTCTTCTTGGCCCACTCTAAATGCTCAGCATGATTCCAATTGCCCACCACAACAATACTTGTCCCCTGTTCTTTGTCCTGAAACAACATAAAATCAAGTGAATTAGTCATGCACAAAAAGTGTATTATGTCTCGGGATGCAAAAGAACATTTTTCGCCACTTATTTTCGCACACATTTCACCACTTGTGTAGAACTTATTAGCGTAGCTTAATTATCTTTTCAAGATGGTGTTTTCTGGTGTTTCCTCTTTCTTTAGGTCAGGTGAGTCAGGTGAGCTGGCCAATCAAGCATAGTACAATCCTGATCTGCAAACCAGTCAGCAAATGTTTGGGTACTGTGGGCTCCTGCTAGAAAAGGTAATTGCCATCTCCATAAAGCTTGTCAGCAGGCAGAAGCATGAAGTGCTCTGAAATCCCCTGGTAGATGGCAATGTTGACTTTGGACTTGATTAAAAAAAAAAAAAAAAATAGTAGTCCAACATGAGGAGATAACATGGCACCCCAAATCATCACCGAGTAACTCGTTCTTACACCTCTCCACTCTTCCTCTAGACTCCGGGACATTGAGTTGAGATCAAGAGAACTTTGGACCACTGAGCATTGGTCCAGGCTTGATACTAGGAATGCAACAGTTGTAGCCCATTTAATGAAGATGTCTGTGCATGGTGGCTCTAGATGAAGTACCACCAGCCTTACTCCTCATGAAGCACTTCCAAATTCTTCTTAAGGCTGTGGTCATCCCTGTTGCTTAGGCACCTTTTCCTAACACCTTTCCTCTACTGTTAACTTTTCATGAATTTGCTTCGATACAGCACCTTCTGTAGGTTGGACTGAGGTGATAACCTTCTAGACAAGTGTCAAGTTTAGTAGTCTCTGGTGTGTACTAAGCTAGACTGATACATGGCATTTCTACTGTATAATAGTAATTTACTCAAACTTTAAGTGGAATATTCTAATATTTAGGAATACTGGATTATTGATTTTCATGACGTGTAAGCCGTAATCATTAACATAAAAACAGCTTGAAATGCTTCACTTTACACACAATGAATCTAGAGTATGTGAGTTTCACTTTTAAATTAAATTCCGGATTAAAATTCCAGATTCTAATTTTTAAGGAAAGATTATTTGTCTCCCAGTCTTGTCACCATATCAATACCACCACAGCTAATTATCATAAAAATGGTGATGTCGATTATTTAAAAGTTTAAAAATTCTACCAAGAGGAATGGAAGGCACTTCCAAAAGAAAGATGTGTGAGGCTTGTAGCACCATTCACAAGAAGTGCAAGAAGTTCTCTTTAAAGTGATTTTTTCTGCAGTGAATGGCTCTCTAAAATCATACAACATAATAACAGGTACTGGGTAATTCTGTCTGCAATCTTCTGCCAAGAAATTTCCCCACCATGGGACGAATAAAGGTATAATCTTATCTTATTCACTTTCAGTTCCTTTTTTATACGCAACCATTTATACCCTAAAGAGAGAGAGCTAATTTATATTTATTCCTAGATGGTTTAAAAACAAATGCATGTTGAAGGGGCCCATGTTAAAGCAACATTCTGCGCTGTAACTGCATGGTTACTATTGTGCGCAAGTTCAAAAGTAGATCCAATCTCTTTGTAGTGTAGTCTGTAAGGTATGTTCATTGTATTTACAAATACTTCCTCTCACCTCATGATATTGATGAACATGTTTTCCATAGCAGAATTCGTACTTCCACCATCCCACGCCCTAAACAGATGCATAAGGTACAAGGTTGTGAATAAATCATGGCTTTACACGGCGAAAAAAAAAAGGACAGTAATATTGGTAGAAAACCATAAAAGGCTTATTTAGTTTCACTTCCCTTTTTCACATTTACATAAGATCTTAAGGAAACACATTATGAGAATTCTTTAAAACCTCACCCCATGTAGACAGTATGAACCGCTCAGAAACTCCTTTATGAGCTGCTCATCAGTGAGGCGAGATATGTGGGTAGTGCCGACTGTAACCTGGGTGTGTCCACCTACTGCCATGGGTTTGTGGGTAGAGGTAAAAGCCTCTTCCCGTACAGGTGATGTGTCCTCCTGAAAGAGAGAAAGTTCTGCCTAAAAATTTGATTTTCTCATTAAAACCAGATTGAGTATAAAGCCTGTGAAATGGTGTTTTAGTCATCATTTAAAAATTAGAAATAAAAAAGACAAATGATATTATAGAAAAGAACACGAATGGGACAAGCAAAACTGAACAGAAAATATGACACATTTCATGACATATGTACAAGTTAAACAAGTGCCTTCTCAAATTATAATTATCACCCTGAAATGAGTGTGCATGTGTGGTGTTCTCACCTCTTGCTCAGTGGGAGGGCTGAAGTGTGGCCTAAGAAGCTCCTCCTGCTGCTGATCCTGTTGGGTGAGGCTGCGGGGCCTGAATGGAGAGCCTGCCAGTGCCTGGCAAAAGATGACATTCACTGGCGATGACTTGAACCTGAACATTTTGTGACAAGAACAAGACAAAGGCATAATGCTAAGACATGGGAAAGAAACCAAATCTGTGGTTACAATGAAAATCATAGCTGTAATATGTTGTGCCATTAGCTCCTGTGTGTTTATTAAGTGTTTAGTACATACCTATACTTAGGGTGAGCACAGAGCAGTGGCGTTAGCACCACCACCTCGTATTCGCAGGTTGTCACCTCAGCAATGGACAGGATTTCATGTTTTGCTTCTGGGTGACAGACGTACAGTACAGAGGTGGAACGAGGCTTATTTTGTTTCAATACACATGGGGTCCCATTTCCCATCTCCAACGGGAAGTACGGCGTCAGCTGGCCTTCAATGTTCTTTGTTGGCACCTGGAATATTTAACAGCATTTTGCATATTTACTAATACTGTGGAATCATAATAAGCTTTTCACATACAGTGCCCTCCACAGAAGCATAATCTCACACTGAAAAAGGTAGAAAATCCTTTAACTCAAGTGAATAAATGTTTTTAAATATATATAAAATCCCATGTTCCACAATTATTGGCACACCGAACAATTCCGATAAAATCAATTTAATCAAAGCATTTTTGTCATTTTTACACTAATTTTTAAAGTTGATCATCATGAGTATCTAGAAACCTTTAATTAATAATTCATGACTTCCTGTTTCCCTGTAGCATAAATATGACATGACACAGAGGCCTATTTCTCTTATCCACTCTTCAACATGGGAAAGACACCTTATTCAATTAAGGCAGATGTGCATCGACCTTCGTAAGTCAGGCAATGGCTACAAGAAAATAGCCACTGGCCTAAACTTGCCTATATCTACAGTCAGAAGTATTAAGTATTAACATTAAGGGTGCCAATAATTGTGGTACTCATGATTTCATGTAAAAAAAAAAAAAAATTCTTAATATGGGATTTTTTTCCCCATGAATAATTGTACTTCACTTAAAGGTTGGATTTTTTTTTGCATTGTGGTTCTACATTGTTTTTTTAAAAAAATTATAATTTATTAGAAGCCTAAGAACACATCTTAACCAGGGGTGCCAATAATTGTGGTTAGTTGGTTGAGTTCATTTATTAGCACTTCACATACCTCAGTGTTGGTATCTGGTGGTAATCTTTCATTGACAGCATCTTCTGCTTTACTAGGTTCTGATTCTGAGAAGCAGACAAGGCATATGATAAAAAACCCATATGTTTAAATGTTTAGTTTTAGTAATATTATTATTATTATTATTATTATTAACAACCTCCTGCAGACTCTGTGTTTTTGCTGGTCATGGTCCCCAGGTAATACTCCTGCATGTGCAATTTCTGCAGGCCCAGAACAGACAAATCAGCATTAAAGCTGCATTAGTTCTATAAATGCAGTCCTTATACTTGGTACCTTTTCCCCCGAACTAGTAAAGTACTGTAACATTGTGTACTTGGCATCCAAAATAAACAGTATTTTCTGGTTTAAACCATAACGAGAATTGGATGTCTAACAGACCTGACCAGTTTTCTTTTCCTCATGGTACTGCCTCACATGTTTACCGTGGCACACCTCATAGGACCAGTAAGATTCAATCTGTAACAAACAGAGGACTTATTAAACAACAGAACAGGACGGATATTATAATGGTTAAAAAAACAAGACTGTAAAAAATGCACAATGAAAGTTTGCTTATAAACTTCTGTTTCATGGTCAAAACTTTAAACATGACATCCTACAGCAAAAACCTCAAGAGACACTAAGGACTATGACACCACATTCATCCCATTGCCATGATTTTATATACATGTTCATTTTCACAAAGCCTGTATTAATGCACTTAACTATGTAGCCAGCTGGCCACACATCGCTATCTGGATGGATGCACAGAAGGAAGGATAGATTTAAACAAATTTTAAAAATCGTGTAAGAGTGAAATCGAAAGTATCTTTTTAAATAACGAAAACAAAGATGTGAAACTTGCCCTGTATGAGCAGCTGCTCTGCTGGAATAATGGTGCCAGTAGGGCAGCTGGGCTGTGTCCCGTATATTCCTTCTCGTTGTCCTGATGAAACAGCCATTAATAAGTGAAACAGCAATCAAATAAGAAAGATCAAGAGGAAGAAAGCACAGACAAATTAGGTACTCTGTACCTCCATCCTAGTCTGAAGGCAGTGGGATTATGACTCATATTTGATTACTTTGACATTTAAATTAATCCAACTATATGAACTATTCGACTATTCTACTAGACAAGGTATTTATCATCTAAGAAACCTTTGTTAGCTGGAAAATTGTACACAGTCAAATGTTTAAATACACTAAAATTAAACAGGTCTGTAGCCTCATGTTAAAATAAATTACAACACACAGCAAAATCAGCAATAACACACCATGACATTTAGACACTTGGCAGACACCCTTACATCTGAGCATTTAAGGGTTAAGGGCCTGCTCAAGGGTAGTAGCAATTTTGTGGTCGTGTGGTTTGAACCTGGGACCTTCCGAACCATAGTCCAATGCCTTAACCACTAAGCTACCTCTGAGCCACCATTATCCAGGACTATCAGTTGTAGGAAATTAAATTAAGGTTAAATACTTACTCTTCTCTGAAACTTTGTTGGCTATCTGATATCCAATAGCGTAACAATGCATATTACAATCATGCCCTTTGTTCATTTTTCGTTCCATGCTATTTGATTCAAGAGTAACACAGATTCGACATTTGCACTCAGGCAGCTGTTTAATATTGTCTCAATGATGCAGTCTCAATCAAAACATGCCAGGGACGCATTAAACAAATTCATGGAGATTTTCAAGCCCAAATTTAAATGCGGATGGTCATTCACTTAAATGTCTACCATTATCGTTTAGGCACCACAGTTTCCCCAAAAACACATGTTTATTTACATTACTATAGCACAGTAATGTAAATAAACATGTGTTTTTGGGGAAATAATTAAGGGCACCGATGGTTCAGCGGTAGGTATCTCGCATGCCACTGAATGCAGTGTCTATCCCAAGCCTGGATAGGATGGGAGGGTTGCTTCAGGACATCTATCGTAAAACCTGTACGGATGGGATGGTCTGCCGTGGCGACCCCTCGATCAGAGCAGCTGAAAGGCTAACAACAACTTGGGCAAAGAATTCGCAAAGGTCATGATGTCAGTTTTAACCCCCAAGAAATCATGAATCCTATTTCAAAATTGGCTGAATTACACAGTAAATCAAGCTTATGGTTCAGACACTGACAACTTGGTCAGGTGCATCTTAGTGTAATATGCAATATTCAAACAGAACGGATTGACATTTATTATATTTTTATCTTTACCTAGAGAAAGGCCCTTAACTCTCAACTTCTCATTATACATCTGAGAAGTTGAGAGTTAAGGGCCTTGATCAAGGGCCCAACAATGGCAACTTGGTGATGGTGGTTTGAACCTTCTGATCAGTAGTCCACCATCTGAACCTCTGACCTACCCCTGCCCAGGGGTACAATAGATTGTGTTTTACAGTGACTTAGGAATTTAAATCATACTAGTGAATTCACTCATACATGATCCACCAAGGTTATCCTGAGGCGGTGGTGGCTCAGCATGTTAAGGCTCTGAGGTCGATGATTTGAGCCCCAGCTCCGCCAGGTCGCTGCTGTTTGGCCCTTGAGCAAGACCTTACTGAAGCTCCAGGGGCGCCATATAATGCGCTCTGACCCCAGCCTACTAACAACAGCTGGATATGTGACGAATGAAGAATTTTACTATGCAGTAATGTATATGTTTGACAAATAAAGACTGAACTTAATTGAGTAATGAGCTGTGAGTTTAAGTTAGAGAATTAAACTTGTTGAAAAGTTTTACCTCATCTCCTTTAGACAAAGAAGGCAGTAAACACTTGTATTTCTCCTTTTCTGCGGTTGTCATAATAAGGAAGTCATCTTCTTCATAAAGGGCTCCAGATGAAGGCTTTGGACAACAGAGCAGGTCATCAGCATCACGTTTACATCTCATGCCGTTATGGTTCGTGCCACATGAAAGTGATCACGTGATCCACAAACGCGGAACTAAGAGCACAACTAGCCATAACGCATCACAAACACAATGAATATGCGTGAATTAATATGGAAAATGACTTTTATTCTTTAAACACTGTCTGCGTAAAATGTCTGCTACACACATCGTTAATGGTAAATGAGTTTCAGCAGGATTAAAAAAAAAAAGAAATAAGATAAAATGGATTAATACGTCCTAGTGTTAGCCTCTTAGCTAGCTTGAAATGCATTTTACAGTTCAGACAGCATTGCTATTTTTATTATTAGTTTTTACCAAGGTGAAGTGTTCCCCAGGCCAGTTGATTTTGAAGGGAATCTCATCTGTGAATAAATGCGAGGCTCCGCGATTTGCGTTAACTCCGATACACAGCAGCAGCGCACAAACACACACAAAACACAAGCGCATGGCTTCGACTGGCCACTTTATCCGGTCTTTATGGAGACGTGGATCGGTTAAGGAGACAGACTTTATCTGTACTTTATTTGACTGTCAGATCCGACCACACACACACGCACAGACAAATGAAACAGCAGTGCTCGCTATAGAGAACTAAGTCAGGCTAGGACTCAGAGTCGAGCACAGACAGAATCGACTCTCTAATTCCAATCATTGGGAGTCGACCGAAGCTTAAGGAGTCGATTCAACTAAATGAATCCTATTTGTCAGTGGGGAACAGTCACCTCCTGATACGATATTATCACGATACTTAGCTGCCGATTCGATTAATATTGTGATTCTATAAGTACAGTGGGACCTCTGTATACAAATACCATACCTCCTGAATGTTCACCTTAACAATTAAAATTCTGCAAAGCATTTTCAGCATACGAGTGAATGAACTGAGCTGAACCAGACGCCAACCGGATAAGTTGTGCATACATCGGGAGCTGTTCAGCTGTTTTTTCTTTTTTGCATTTCACGCAAGATTTAGTAAAGACATAGCACCGTGTGTCCCAAGAATGTTATCAAGGAGCGCAGCAAGAATAAAATGTAGCCACATTCAATTTCGTTTTAAAAGCAGCCGGTGCAAAGAGTATTCATTAATGAAGGTTACGTCAGGTTCAATGACTATTTATTTTATATTTTACTTCATTTACATGTCTCCCCTAAATGTTTTTTTTTTTTATATGCAAAAATATTATTATAGTTTTGGAAATTGGTATTATGGGTAATATTTTTGGGTGGCTGAAACGGATTATCTGCATTTACATTATTTACTATGGGAAAATGCGTTGCACAATACGAAATATTACCTTAAGAGTTCACCTCTGGAACAGATTAAATTTGTATGCCAAGGTACCACTATATAAGCATCACAATTTTATAAATATCCTGATTCGATATTACATTTTCCCTGATTTGGTTTACAATTTTAAACCTTTAAAAATAGTTTAATGAGTAATGAAATGTAGCCTCTTTCTTATAATATTTAAAAACCAAGTACGGCTTTTAAACAATACTTCAAATACAAGAGTTTAATATTTAACTAAGCAGCATGTATCTCTGTCATTTGTAATAATTATTATTTCTAAACAAACTTAGCAAATAATCGCCAAATAAAAGAATCGCGATTTTATAACTGAATCAATTTTTCCCCATTTTTATTTGGTATAGGATTGGAGGCATTGGATTTTTGTGAATGTAGGCAGAGTAATATGTGTAATATTTGTAATATATCTCCTCTCACTTACTGCATTTCATGTTGGCGTTTAAACACCACTATTTCACACACGGGTCATGGACATCAAGCTTGAAATCACTGTGAATTCAACTCGTGGAATCGACTATATCAGGTGATTCAAAATAAGAGCCGATTCAACGAGTCCTGAAAGACTATTGAAAGAAAGACCAGGAGCCGGTCAATATGCCACGTCTGTTTCCGGTGGGAAGACGATAGGCTGTCACTAATGTCAATGTACCTGTCACTTACCTGTCGCGTATCAATACAGATTTAACACCAATGTTTTTTTTTTATTTAATTCTTTTAACTATAAATATTTTTTATCGGAGTCGACGAGTTTCGTTAGAGGGAAGCCGGTGAAATCTCGCGAGACTTACGTTGAGTTACTGTTGTAGTGTTTAGACGTCATTCTCCGTATCCGGGGTTACAACATTTGTTGAGGCTTTTTAATAAATAATGGTAATGATGATTACGCTTTAAGCATTTTCTGCAGTGCTTCCAAAATGTCTAATAGCACATTACCCTGTTAAAGCAGTAGGTTATGGAATATTAGTCCTATTTACAGACGGTTTATAAGACTGAGACAGGACACACAGGTGCAGCTTCATCACAACTCATATTAGCCGGTAAACGGAGAGCAACAGATCAGTTACGAGTATATACAGCTCAGTTATTAAACTATTTTTAGTTTTATTATTAGAAATAGGTGGCTTAGTGGTTCACATTGTTGCTTTTCACCTCCAGAGTCTGGGTTCGTTTCCCACCCAGGGTCTGTGTGCATGGATTTTGCAGGTTCTCCCTGTGTTTGGTGGGTTTCCTCCAGGTGCTCCGGTTTCCTCCCACAGTCCACAGAATTGCAGATTAGATAACCTACTTGGCGTTCCCAAATTGCCCACAGTGTGTGTATGTGTGTGTGCCCAGCACTGGAGTGGTACCCTGTCCTGGGTGTAGCCTGGGTTTGAGTCCATCGTGTCCTAAGTCTTCCGGGAAAGGCTCCAGGCCCCCAGCAACCTTGTATACAGAATAAAGTGGATTAGAGTGAGTGAGTGATTATTAGGAGTGTTGTAGGATGGACACATAGTTTAAAATATTATTTATTTATTTATTTGTTAATTTGGCTTTCAGCTCCTGTAGGATTGGAGGGAAATTGGGAAGTTGAAATTAGATAGATAGATAGATAGATAGATGCATGGAATGCATTCCCGGCGGGGCCGGTTCTACGGGGGGGGCAAGAGGGGGCAGCGCCCCCTCAAATAAATGTCTTGCCCCTTCAAATCAAAATTTTGAAATGTTGAGAAAGCACATGTTGTAATATATACAAAATGAATATATTACAAGTTGATAAAATGATCTGCGGTAGCGGAAAATTCGTGTATTCATTCACAGGCTGCAGC
>JAQMYJ010000013.1:7449588-7462344 GCA_030014305.1 Clarias laeviceps | reverse complement strand
CTGTATATATGTATGTACATATACCTTTTCTGAAGGATATTGACACTCTCAGGCACTTTTATGACATATACTGTAAGCAGTGTTTCGAACGACACATTTGAAGGATGCATTGTCTGCTGAAAACAAATTTGTGTGACATTCATATATATATATATATATATATATATATATATATATATATATATATATATAGACAATGTTCAATGTACTATACTGTACAGTATAGTACAGTAGTGTGATACATACTTTATTCTGGTAAAATGTTCAGTTATGGTAAATGCATGTTTGGTGCTATAGTTAAGAAAAACATTTGTGTGTGTCTGAGTGTTTTCTTGTGAAACTTGCACACACACATGCATCAATACACACATGAAAAACAGAATAAATGGGCAGGTGCCTACATTTCACTCATGAGAGATTTCACACAAACATATACACACACACACACACACACACACACACACACACTGGTTGCTTTATAATATCTTTGCTCTGAATGCACCTAGAATACAACCTATCTACATAGACATATCATTATACATTTCAGTTTGCACTCACGGAATGTAGAATAATTATATTCTGTGCAGAGACAGAATGGTCACCTTGGAGGCAAAATTATTTATAAACCTTGTTTACAATAGTATTTACATAATTAAAGTTGTTAGCAGAATGTCAGCGAAGTGCAATGAAGCCACATTTTTACACATTTAGCAAAGTTCCTGATCCATAACACAGAAAATTCTTTCTCACATCAACATTATGCATATATATATATATATATATATATATATATATATATATATATATATTTATATTTATTTTCTTTTTTTTATCAAGCTCAAGATGTCCTTGTGTCACGCCTGTTTTAGCACATCCAATACACAAATTAAGTTATTATTTTTGATTCAATGTGTTATATAGAATGTTTGAACAGTAAAAAGAAATCGCAACTTCCAAAGAAACACAATTTTCTGTTTATAATGACACGATCACTGCGAGATCACTGCGAGAACTTGAAATATGTGTAATATGTCATGTGTAATATTAATAAAACCTATATGCATGTGTGTATGGTACTGTATTCCTCAACATCTGCTAAAAAAAGGCAAATAGATTTTACTGTAAGTCACTGTTTATTTGTTGCACCTTCATCATCATCACAATGTTATTTCCAATAAATGCACGTATGTATAGATATTCACTGCATGATTTATTAACATGCCGTACGTTAACATGGCGTTTGCAGTTCTGTTAACAACAGTGTATTAGAATGAATTAAAGAATAAATTGGAATTGAATTATACAGAGACTTTTTTATGATATTGTGTAAAAATAGCTAACTATTTAATTTTCACAAAAAGGGTAAAACATTATTATTTAAATAAAAAAACATATCACTCTGTTTTAGTATTGTGACAGTGAAAAAAAAAATCATATTACAATAAAACAACTGACATACGTACATTTTGCATCTGTTATTTTGGTGATCCCAGATAAAAGTGTGAAAAGTAATGTACATTTTACAACAAACTTTGCAAATATAAAAGCTTCCATTATTACATAGTCTAACATCTATTAATCCAAAAATGCAAACCCTCATGCCTCATGATATAATTACCTGTTTAATCCAGCATATGTACATCAGTATACTCGTAAGACGTTCAGTGGCATATTGTCGAACGTAAAGTATTTTGAAACTCTACACATTCTAGTGTCTGCACAAGAAGTCTGAAAAACCATTACAGCCTATATATTCTTTTATATAAAAGCTATATTATGTACTTTTTTATAACATATAATATTGTGTTTTAGATTCCTGTTGTAAAACAAGGCGTTTTTTAAATTTTACTTTCTATGGAGGAACACATCGATCTTCTTTGGTGGTCAAGAGAATGAAAAAAACGTAGGTCAATGTTAAGGAAGGGCGGAACATTTAACTTTAGAACTAAATAAAATATATAGCCATCTTCCTAATGTATGAATGGATTTCTAATGTGAAAATGAATACATTTGTTATATATATATATATATATACGATATGATGGGATATACTTTATTGTCAATTTACTCTAAAATTTGTCTTGCGTCTTATTACATATCAAAAGCTTCGCCAAAGACGATAGATGGTAAAAGAGTCTCCAGTGGGTCTGAGTGTCACATAGAGACAATGAGATTTGCTACAGCCTGAATTAAAGAGGTTTTTTATGGCCCATTCAGTTCAACTAAAGTTTATAGAGTTGTATTACCTACAATGTCTTGATTCAGAGTGAGAGCTAAGACAGGACCTTCATATAAAAAAAAAAAAAGAAAATCCACAGACTTAATCATTAAGGACTAACATTTTTGAAAAGTAACAACTTCAAAAGAATTTAAATACATTTAAAAAATACTTTTTTTTTATTTTGTTAGATTCAGTTTTATTTACTTTTTAACAGCAAATCTCAACAACTTGATGTTTTTGAAATTTGTAAGTTGGGATTAAACCCATTCAATTCATGTGACCAAAGAAACAAGCGATTAACTATAAAACTTATTTGGGGTTGGTGATTTGCATCACTGTAACCAATTTTAAAAGTCTATGCTTTACGACCCCCTGGGGAACCCCAGAGCCTACTTGAGAACCTTGGATCTGAGATGACTGGTTAAAGTGTTGTGTAGCCCTTAGGAGATCAAACAACTATTGTAAAATCACACAGAATAAATACGAGGGTGAACCAACAAGATGGATGGATTGAGTGTAAAATCTTAGAGGTGTGTTAAAGAGGTTTAGTTCATTTGGTCAAGAGATGTGACATGGATTCAGATCAAAGAGTCTCCGTCGTGATCGCTTGCGTGCCTGGTTGACGGCTGTTCGCACAGCACACTCGAACACTTGCTGAATACCACGATTAATGAGTGCAGAGCATTCTAGGTACCCCTTCGCTCGAATTTCATGAGCCACTCTCTTGCCTTCTGACGCCGTGGTGCAGCGGTCACGATATGGCCCCATCTCCCGGTGGTCTGTCTGAGTGCCCACAACCAGGACAGGCACACGAGGCAGATATTCACGCACCTCAGCTATCCACTTCTGCTGGATGCTGGCCAGTGTGGAGGGGTTTGCCACCGAGTAGCACAGCAGGACTACATCGGCTTGCTGGTAGGACATGGGGCGGATCTGGCGGAATGTGTCATTTCCCGCCGTGTCCCACAACCCCAAGCTAATCTGGACGCCGTCCATGAAGACGTCCACACCAGTGTTTTCATAGACAGTGGGCCTGTAGCTGTCAGGGAATGTCTCAGAGGTGAAGCGCACCAGCAGCGCTGTTTTGCCTACAGCGCAGTCACCAACAAGTACGCACTTCACAGATGTTGCAGTCGTCCCGTTCATCATTCTGTGAGAAGTTGTGCTGCTTTTTCTTCAGAGGATCAAGACGTTTCCTTTTCCTTTGTGCCAGTGTAACTTTCAAAGCAGGCCATTATGGTGTCCAGTCAGAAGAATGTGGTTTTTGTCATAAGATAAAGGTGAAGTGGTTTCCTCAGAAACAGAGTAAGCAGTGGAGAGGTGGGGCGGTGGCACAGTGTCTCATCGCTTCACTTTCCTCTGGCCTGCATCTGAGACACCTGCTAATTGTTCTTCTTTTCTAGATTAAAGGGGGGAAAAAACACCACTGCATTATTTGCATCATTATACAGTATTTATGACCCCCCACCCCCAAAGACCATCTGTATAGTTATAAATAGATTTACAATCATATAGTGAAATTGCCCTTTCTAACATATGTAACGTATGCAAATTTAACATTTATATGTAAATATAAAAGAAATAGGATAAATCTAAGCAGTAGATGAAATGAGAAGTTTCTGTCCACTTTTCCCAATATTAGAAACATCAAAAATGTATTTCGTGCTGGGTCGTTTTTTTACTGGTGGCACCAAATCGCCTCAGTATATTTGTAATTACTTGTATATTACTACAGTATATTTGAAACTACCTATTTAAAATATATTTATGCTGCATATTTCAGTCCTATGCATTATCACATGTAGTAACAAAATATATATATGATTATAAAGCAAAAATAAAAATCAAACTAATGAAGCTGGGCAAGAACTTATAATAGCAGAAATACACAAATAGGTAGAAGACATATTTGTCCACATAAGATCTTATTGTCTTGCCAAAGCATGTTGTTTATTTTATGTACAGAATTAACTTTCTATAAATATTACTCAGGTCTCCAAGAAGGTAATAAACAAGATAATAAAGACACATAGAATGTTTCCTTGTGAAGGCCTCCTAAAATCTTTTTTTTTTTTTCATAAATAGGAAAAATAGATGTTCTTTTTTAAATTTAAAATGCTTTAATCTAATAAGAAAAAAGTTTTCATTAATGCAAATGTATTTTGTATTCTTAAAACCGGAATAAACTGTAAATGTAAATTTTGAAATAAATACGTAACCACCAGACATTTTAAGTCACATTCATAACAGGCCTCTCTCTGTTCATCGTCACTAATAAACACAAACCAAAACTACTAAAGAAAGGAAACAAATGTTGTGGATTTGTAAGTAATAATAACAATAATACAAAAATAAACATTATTTACTGTACTATATTTTTGCAATTTCTATTATGAATTAATTTTATTTAAAGTTACTCACCAGTTTTCAGTCGTTCGAGTTCACCGGATCAAAGTAACATCAAACATTTTTTGGAATTCTCAAAACAAAAAAACACTGTAAACACATTTATCTGTAATGTTATTGACAAATAAGTTGTATTGTCGAATTTTCTATTAGATTTCCTTTATATAATTTGCGAGTTTCTAAACAAAGCTCAAAGAACAGATGTGGCCTCTTCCACTAAGATCTCAGGGGAAGTGAAATAAAGGGTGAAGTTTTTTTTTTTTTCTTGAAATTTGTGCTTGACACCGCCTTGTATCCGCTGTGTGGTGCACAGCAAACCTGATCTGCAAGCTTTACTTTCTGTGCTTGTTCACTGTCTGCTCCAGCAGGCTTTTTGATAAAAAGACAAATAAATGTGTTTACTGATTATTTATAAATACCATCTACAACAGAAACGGTATATAAATTAGCCCTTACTCAATGACCCAGTGTATAGAAGAGCCTCATTGTTCTTATCGAAGAAACAAAATGTTTGATGTCAACCTTGCTTAGATATTTAGTATTTTTAAGGTACATAGCTTTAGGCACAAAATCACATTATGATTGATAAACCAAACCGTGTGGTGTGTAATCATATACTGATTTACATGATTGTTGACTATATTCTATATGTATAGTGAAATCCAGATACAGAACCAGAAAAGTATTTCACTAGACACACAGGGAGGAATGGGATAGGATGGGTCTATAGTTATAACTGTATCTACAGGGCTCATGTCATTAACTTTCACAGACATTTATAGAATTTTTTCCCCCTTTTTTTAACTTTTATAATTGAACAAAAGACAATTGGACAGAGACGTACGAGTTAAATTTTTTGCTAGAAGCTGCAGTCTGCAACAGAGTCAAAATCAATACGAAATGTATTGAATGTGCTGAAGTTGTGGTGCAACGCACATGGAACACCATGGAAGAACCCCCTTTAAGGAGTGGAATCTGGGCCAGGAATTGGCAGGTGCAATGGGCCGGGACTTCTTGTGAGTGGATCAAGCCATGGCCTGGAGTGGGCACTGAGTTGGGGATTGGCATAAGCACAGGCCAGGGCCTCAGGCCAGGGAAGGGTGCCTTATGGGCTACTGGAGAGATCCTGACTAGAACATGCTTAGTGCTCGGGACTGGAGAGGCTGTTTGTGTTGGACCTTCAGCAAGCCTGACTGAGGCGTTGCTTGGCTCATGAGAGGAAAGGCCACCTCGTTGTCCTTTGGTAGGAGCTGGACTGGATAGGGCACAGCTGGGACAGAGCAGGCAGGAAGCAGGGTTATGGAGCTTGCCATGTTATCTTCCACAGGGTGATGGGCAGGAACCGGAGTAGTGGAGGCCCCAAGTTGACCTTCATTGGGCAATTGGGGCAGAAGCCTCATCCTAGCAGCCTCATCCTGGTGCTTTGCGGTTTCAGCTGGCTCACCAGCTATTGCCCCTGGATGTTGCCTGACTATTGTATTGTGCTGTTGACCTCGCTTCGGAGCTCAGGGCAGGGAATCAACCTGGTGCTTTGATGCATCAACCTTTTGCCCTGCTATTGCCCTGGCAATCAAACCAGGCCCATGCCAGTAAGGGCCACCAGGGAACATAAAACCAGAACTTAAATAATTGACAAGTACAAATCAGATTTCGATAGGAGACATGATTACAAAACAGGAATTAAATCTGGTCCGACAAACCTTGATCTGCAGTGCTTGCGGGAAGTTGCAGTACAGAAATTATTCAAAACAAACAAAAATCATGAAGTCGTGGTGTTATTAGTAATGAAATAATGAACATTTTAGTCCCACAACATTAATCTTATTACATGAACGTATTCACACCATGAAATATTTATGCTTCATTTGTTTAACAAGAAGATGCATGATACACAAATCATGGGAAGAAGAATAGTATATTTGCTCATTCTTTTTTTTTTTTTACCTTCAAAGATTTTGGTGGATTTTGAGTGGTTAATTGTATGTTTTCTTAAATTCAGTGCTATAACTGTGCTATATTTTGTTGCTTCTATTTTAAAAGTAGATGTTGCATCAGATTATGGCTGTCTTTTGCTTCTGTCTATAGTTATGTTGAAATAGGTTTTGGAACATCTCTCATAATCTCAGGATTTTCCAGGACAGGAAATGTACAAGAGGTGATGAAAGCAAGCCAAATGCTAAAAACATTGGCTGTGGCCCTATAATGAGGACATAGGACTTATGAACACTCTTATATCGTCCCCTAGTGGAGCAAAAGACCCTAGCTTTGATTTGCAGCCACGTGAAAATTACCTCATGGAGAAACCTGACCTTTACAGATATGGATAAACGTCAGAAAAAAGCTGCTGAGTTATTTTTTCCCCCCACAGGCAATTTCGACAGAAACTACAGAGAGCAAAAATTGAGAAAGATGACTGTGGGACCGAGTACAGTGTTACTGGCACACTTCAGTATAAAAATTCCAAAACAGGACCATCGAAACTAATTACAAAAAAACAGATTTTATTCTTCAAAATATACAAATCTAAAGAATCATAAAACAGCAGCATTTCAAAAATAAAATTATGCTTATAGTAAAACCAGAATAGCTGCAAAGTAGTGTTTAAGAAGAACACTCATTCATAAAACATCCAAAAACATTATGATTTTTTTTTTTTTTTTACAACATTGCTTGGTTATTCTAAGCACATATCAAGCAGCTTTATAAAGGTTTATGTGTGCAAGTACACTTGTGACCAAGTTATAATCTTTTTTTTTCTTTTTAAATCTCTATGTGGAATTATTTATAAGCGTTCCTCACAGGGAAAAAGGGTCAGGGACTTAAACAGGGACTGAACACCAGCTATAAGATCACACACTAAAATTAGTATGAAAAAAGCTGCCAGTGTAAATAGTTTATCAAAAACATACATGCATGCTTGTACACACACACACACACACACACACACACACACACACACACACACACACACACACACACACACACATACATACACAAAACAATCCTAATCCTTCTAAAAAAAAATAATTTAAGAGAGGGAAAAAATTATATAAACATACTTAAAGCCAGTCCTCGATTTTTTGACGTATTGGTCCAAAAGTTGTATTGTTAAGAATGACTTACCAAAAAGTATCACCTGGTTAGTACTAATAACTACTGGACAATTCATTATTGCTCAGTAGTTCCACACATACACACAGGGCGAGCATTAACATTAACATCTCAGTGAAAGAATCAAATATATGTTGAAACTTTGGCACATTTTCTATGCTGATATATGAACCAATTTCTTTTTACAATATTTATAAAAATACAGTTTCAAATATGATATATGTATATATGAGAGAGAGAGAGAGAGAGAGAGAGAGAGAGAGAGAGCAGAAAGTTAAAGAATGCACCAGAGGGAAACAATAAAAAATATGAACAAAAGGTCAAGTGTGAGCAAAAATGAGTAACAATGTAAATGTGTTCATTTTTTCAACATGTATAAAAGAAGAAATCTCCCATCTGCAATTCACAGCAGCAGCTAATATTCAGCACATTGCAGCATGACGACCACCAAACCCATTTTAGGCTCTGAATACCTGAGAGAAAGAGAGAAGGTCAGGGGTTAAAATTCTATTCAAGACTAGTGTCTGGAAGCTACATAATATTTATATTTGTTTGTGTGTGTGTGTGTGTGTGTGTGTGTGTGTGCGTGTGTGTGCGTGTGTGTGCGCGTGTGTGCGCGTGTGTGCGCGTGTGTGCGTGTGCGTGTCTATGTGTGTGTATACTTGTAATGGTGGCTCCTGAGGTAGTCGAGAACAGCAGGCCTAATGCGAGCCACGCCTCCTTGGCTGCGGTTGCCTCTCCCGGTAATGACTGACAGCTGGGGACGACACAAGCCCTGCTGCCATTCTAACAGGAAACAGGAAGTCTATTACACAAATGCAAAGATCAAGACCGTGATATAAAAAAAAAACAGGAAAGAAAAAAACCCCGCCGATGTGACTCACATAATGAAACTTTTTAAATACAAACTTTTCCTAGTGAGTCGTGAACCTACTTGTCTTAGAGGATCTGAGTGTCAGCGTGTGTTTCACTCACCCACTGTTTTCTTAGTGAGAATCTGTTGCAAGTGATGCAGAGCCTCGTTGACATGCAGTCCATGCAGATCCAGAACGTTCTGAGGCAGAAGTGTCGAGTTAACACGTTCAAATATTTGCACGGCTGCACGATGGTTCGCCTCCTTCATCTTCTGCCCGTGTAAGTGACCCTGCAGACACACACACACACACACACACACACACACACACACACACACACACACACACACACACACACACACACACACACAGAAATGTGACAATTATTTTTTATAACCGGTTTGTGTGTCAGCGGACCAGTGTGTTAGTGCTACAGTTTTGCTGTTAATGTTACATTTAAAATGCTAAAGATTATTTAAACAGGAGGAGCTTAAACTGGGTAGAAATCCAAATTTACAGTCAAATAAAATATTCCACAAGTATTTCACAAGTCTATGACTGCAGCATTAGAGTGTGTATGAGACCTGTTGAGCGTAGAAGCTGGCGATGTCCTTGCGCCCTTGTCTGAAGGCTTCGGCAGCTTTATCGAAACACTCCTGCTGCCGTTGTCTCTGAAGCCTGGCTTCTGTACGGAAGTCTATGTATTCTGGATCTTCTATGTCTTGGAACTGTGCCACATCTACCTCATTCTTCTGCTTCTGCCAACCGGCAAGGAACATAATGAAACACACAGTTATTCATTACAAAGTAAAACCTGCATCATAAATGCATTAGATACTAATAATGATAATAATAAGCAACGATGATCGGGTCCAAGCACTCTTCGCCATCGCACCTCTGGGCACACCAGAAAGACAATGGACGCAGTGGACACACTCGTTTAAGTCACTCAATGTGATGTCACTCAATATGATGTCTCACACAAAGTTCTTAACCACTTTTGGACATAAGTTTAAGGCATCGACACGGCTGACACGTTTGAGAAACCAAAAATCCCTCCGCAGTTATGGATGCTTAATGTCTTGAGATCACTCAGGCCCGGTTTGTTGGCGATCATCTACTGTAAATTCCATTGTATATCAAATTCCATTATAACTGTTATTCCAAATAACTGTCTTCCTGTCCCCATCATATGGTACGCGAAAATTGTTCAGCTCAATGAGGTCTAAACGTGTTCCGGGTTTCGCAAGTACACGTGCAAGTGCGTATGAGCCATGCAGCTAAATCCTGGCTGCTCAGGCATCCTAATGGCATCAGATTCCAACCTGTCTGCCAATTTTCATGAGTTTTTGAGCATGTTACGACCCCCCCAAAAGAGCCCCAAATGGTGGAAAAAAATTATAATCCTGAGGAAAACAATAAGGCCCTTTACACACTATGACGACATAGGGCTGATGTCATAGTGCTTGGGCCCTACAAAATAAATTAAAGAAAAGAAAAACAATTGGGCCCCGCGCGCACTATGACATCAGCACTTTCTCACATCACCACTATCATAGCGTTAACGATGATGTAATAGCCTGATGTCATAGTGCTTGGGCCCTAAATATAAAGAAACACAAGAGATGAAACAAGGACAATCAATGACAACAAGGCTGAAGTTAAAAGTTCAACATATTAAATAATAAATATTTATCAATACAACAAACATTATAACATCATTATCAAGTGCTTAGAGATACTGAATGTGTCCTTACCCTCTCTTTGCTAGGTGTTCTACCCTTTTCATTATTGTCCGAGGCAGATTCAGATGCTATTACAGTTCTCACAGGTTCATCGTCCAACAGGGTGTGTAGAAACTGTTCAGTCTGATCCAGGGAGTAACTGTATTAAAACATATTAAAGATTAAAACATATTGAAACACGTTTCTTATTTAATAATCTATTAGCAAGGTTGCCTAATTACCCAAGTAATGTTTAGTATCAAACCAAATCAAAAAATGTATATACAGTATGTGGGTAAATGCTAATCAATCATCTGTAAATTACTGGACACATGCACGGCACAGGTGATCTGCCTTTCGCAACACTCAAAACTCACACAGTAAAACACTTGCGGAATAGAAAGCACAAAACAACAAAAAAGCTGAATTTCTCATGAGTACTTTTGATTTGTATCTACAAGAATGATTATCATTTAGGAGCACAACCAGTGAAGCAAGAGCACCTTAAAAGGCCAAAATATGGAGAGAAACTGCATCCTCACCGGTGACATCTTGGAAAAGCTCAGAGCACAGAATGTCTAAGAGACATGAGTTCAAGTTTAAAGCAAATACTGTATGCCAATTTCTGCAAAATGTGAAGAGATAAAAAATAACGCTTGCTTGCAAAATGAATTAAATGCTCCTCTTTATCCCAGAAATGTTTGCATAATAAGGCTTTTGATGTCCAGTAACCACTGATGTATTGATGAAGATGCATGATGTCATACAGATGGCTTGGGAGTATTGTTGTTCGAAGCATCTTTAAATGATTCCAGTAGCCTTTAAAGATCGTCTAATAATATCAATAATGCAATTTTCACCTGTTTGGTTTGAGACCAGCATACACACTACTTATATAACGAAGTTTCTTCTTCATTATTGATTTGGCTGGATTATTCCTTTTTGTTCGTTTCGTTTCTTTATTTTTTAAATATTAAATAATAACTTTGATTGTGTAAAGCTGCTTTGGGACAATGTCAATTGTTAAAAGCGCTATACAAATAAAATTGAATTGAATTGAATTAAATGTAATATTTCTTCAATGCCATTAAAATAATTAAAGTTTGTCTATTAATACAGAATACAACATTTCTTGTTTAAATGGTCATATAAACTATGTCCATTTATATACAGTGCCTTGCAAAAGTATTCATACCCCCTGAACATTTCCAAATTTTATCATGTTACAACCACAAGCATATATATAAATGTATTTTACTGGAATTTTATGTGACAGACTAACACAAAGTGCCACATATTTGTGAAGTGGAATAAAAATTATAAATGGTTTTCAAATGAGCGTCTTTGAACGTCAATTTTCAACTGTAGATTCAGTTCTGACTGAATGTCACCTAAAGCTTCGTAAGGAAAATCAAAGTGAAACTACAGCTTTAACTCTCTTTACAGAAAACCCTTTTGTTTTTTTTAAATCATGGGTCAGGTGTGAAGTCCGAAATAACATCTTAAATAATAAGTAATTATCATACTTGTGATCTCTGAAGATGTCCTTAATAAAGTGCCGGTCAATAGTGGGGAAGAGAGCAAAGAGCTGGTTCTCCTTCAGTACGGCCGCTCCATCTTTCTTGTCCAGATCCCAGCGACTTAACCTGGACTACACACGGGAACCACAGACAAAAAGCTTTTAATGCAAAAAGCTGACAAATTTTTTAGGAATATGCTACAGTGGCTTGTGTGTTTTAAAGGAAATAGGTTTGTGTGACTGATTGACTGACCTTCTCTAAACTTTCCTGTAACACCTGCTCTTCGAGCATGATGTCCCTGAGAGAAACTGGAGGACGGGACACGTTCCAGTGGTCCATGAAAGGAAAGCCTTCTTGGACAGCGGACTGGTAACCGAGTGATGAATATCCATCTGCACCGATCAGAAACTGAGCAGCCGAGTCCCAGAGCTCAGCCTCGGCTGGCTGTGAATCGCCCCAGTGTACGGAACCTGGGTGAGTGCAGGACAAAAAACAGTGAGGGAACAGTAAGAAGCACGAAGACACCTCTACACAAGCATGTCTGTCTAAAAAAATCATATTCAAAGTCTACACAACAACACACAATACAACATGTAGTGAAATGCTTATTACAACTGTCTGCTTATTAAATCGAATTTACCAAAAAAATAAAATTAACACTCATATTTCAAATTACACTAAATCAACATTTACAACGAAAAAATATTAAATTGTAAAAACTAGATTATATCTACACCATGTTCCAAATTATTACGCAAATGATACCATCAACCATTAAGGTATAATTTGAATTTTATTGAACAAACCTCCTAATGATAATATATTTTTTTTTTTTAAAAACTGAAAACGCACTGTTCCAAATTATTATGCACAACAGAGTTAAAACATTTTATAGGTTGTAAAGAACTGAAAATGGGCTT
>JAQMYJ010000013.1:7424779-7449488 GCA_030014305.1 Clarias laeviceps | reverse complement strand
AGTTTAATTTAAAAACTAAACATTTAATGTTTATGACACTTACATCCAATTTGCATAATAATTTGGAACGCGGTGTAGACTTACTCTCTTGCAGTAGATGATACGAGAGAGCGGCTTGTCTGTGCTTCTCCTACAAAACAAACAAACAAAAAAAACATCTTAAAAGTTAATTTTTGCCTGCTCCATTTAGTCTTTTATGAAAACTTACTTTATTTCTTCTTTACCTGAATAGTTTCTTTCCATTTCTGATGCAGGAGTTTGGCTAAGTTAAGGTCCATCATCACTGAGCAGTTTTCTGGAGAGAATTCACCTATAATCACATACAGAACATGTACTGTACAAATGTTCGAGGATGCTGCTTTGTGTGTGTATTTTATGTGTCGTTTGTCTCCTTAATTTGACATTTTGCATATTGTTTAAAATAAACAAATTAAGGGGCAAAATAAAGTCAAGGAAAGGCATCTTAGTAAGGTGCTGTTAATTCTATAAGATATTGGGTGTAACCAAAAATTAATATATAGTTCAGATTAAACAAATGTGGAGATTTATTTCCTGTCTATTCTTTTTTCAAAAAGCTCGCTAGAAAGTTTCACGGGGCATCTGGTATAGACCAGAGAAGTGCTTCAAGACTGGGAGTCAACTGATCGATAGGTTTTTTACTTTTGTGCAGGTAGGCAGGCAATTGGATTTACCCAAAATTCTGTAGTCAGGGGTATGGTGACAAAATTCCCCCTTTTTTAAAATTATGTCATAATAATATTAGATAGCTCTATTTAAATACAAAGTGCTTGGGCCCGTTCATCATTGGTTGCAACTATATTTTTAACATTTTGTTTTTTATTTGTTTAGTTTTGTTTCCTATGTAGTTGCAAACAATGATGAATGGGCCCAAGCACTTTGCATTTATATGGGGAAATCCAATACTATTATGATATAATTTTAGGAAAGGGGGATTTTTATGTTAAGACCTCCAAAATGCCCCAGATGCTGGAAAAAAAGCATGACACTATGAAGCCACTCGATGTGATGCCACGCAATGTGATGTCACTGATCGTGATATAACTCAATATGATGTCCCAAAGAAAGTTATCATCCATTTTACGGCATAAGTTTAGGGCATCCTCACAGCTGACCAGTTTAAGAAATCAAAAATCCCTCTGCAATTTTGCATCCTCAATGTCTCGAGATCACAAACGCCTGGTTTGTTGTATCATATTCATCTTTTGATCTTAAAGCCAAATGTCTTTAGTATTTAACAAAAAATATGCAGAAGAAATCGCATAGATGTTAAAATTCAACACAAGTTTAACATTTTCTCATATAGGATATGGATAATTTTATATGAAAGCACAGACAAGATGAGCTAATTACCTGAGGAGATCCCTACAGGCCCAAACAACTCAGTGAGCTGCAGGGCAAGTTCTGTGGTTAGTTTTAGCTCCAGTGTCTGAATGTTCATTGTCCCATTTTTCCGCTGACCCCTTCTCTCTTTCTCTTGTTCCTTTCTTTGTTCCTCCTGCTTGTGCTCCATCTCTTTAAGCTGTGACAGTGTTATGTCATTTACATCCTCTTCTGTCGCTGTGCCACCTTCTGCTTCATCCTTAATTCCTTCATCTAGATTATCTTCAAATACCTCAGTTTGCAAGACTTCACATTCCAACTCTTGCTGTACGGTGTCCTTTACAGATTTATTCTCTCCAACAGGTTCATTGGGGTGTATTACAGAGGAAGGTTCAGACACACACTCAAGTGTTTCCCTTTGACCTGATTCTTCAGGTTGATGCTCTAAATGTTTGATGTTCTGGTCATTACCACTCTCAGGTTCTCCATCAACAATGCTCATAGTCGAGCTGGTGCTACTTGATACCATAACAGCAAGGTCTTCCCAATCACCGACAGGCTCTTCTAATACTGTGCAGTTCATTTTTGGCTCAAACAACTCCTCCGTCACCGATTCTTTCTGAGCACTGTGAACTAAATCACATCCCTCTGCAGTTTGATCTAAAACGTTTTCCTCATCATCCCTGCAAAGATTTTCACCTGAATCAAGCAGCAAGTTGGTTGTCCACTCCATATCCTGGTGACACTTTTCATACAAGTCCTCCAGAGTCTCCTTGGGAACATGTTTAAAATAGCACCTAAGTATTTCCAGATTGTGCTGTTTGAGGGGTGATTCTCTCAAGTCGTTCTCCTCTACCTGTGAGCCTTTTTCATGACACACACGATACGGTATCACTTGCTGCTCAGAGGAATTCTCTTTATTTATTTTTGGAACAAAGCGCAATGCGTTTCCCTTCAGAACACCCATTTGCCTGGTACAGCTGTCGGACTCTGAAGCAAAAGATTTTTGCTGGTCAATTCGCCATAAGAGGGCAAAGTCCTGAGGTTCTGTTTGGGCAAAGGCACTGTGACATGTTGTGAGAAGCAGTTCTGGTGAAAGGTTCTGCACTGGCTGCTGCCGTGAGGTAACTGGAGACCCAGCATGAGGACACGATGAAGGGCTTTGTTGCGTGAATGTAAGTGCCAGTTTGCAGGTTTTTCCTGCTCTCCGACTGGGAAATTTCCTTCTTTCCTGGCTGGATTCAGAACTATACTCCACCTCACTTCCTGACAAGCTTTTAGGGTTTGGTTTATCTTTTGGCTCCGAATCAATCTCCAGACTCTTTCCATCATTTACTGGAGTATGTACATCTATACATTCCTCTTTTGTACCCCTATTGGAAAACTCATCTTGATTGCCTCGAAGGTCATTGAGGGAATTTGGAGAATGAGCGTTACCTTGACCTGGATTACTGGATCTTTCAGACTTAAAATCAAGGACACAGTCAGGGAGGACTGGCTGCACTTTAGTCACCAAACTTGAGTGATGCCCATCCCCACTTAAGGGTTGGAAGTCCTGAGTTGTTTCTTGATTATGTTGGTTATTGTCTCCTTGGAGAAGATCTAGAAGCTTCTGGAACTCTGTCTTACTTGGGGTGTCTGAATTAAAATGTTTTGAACATTTACTGTCATACTTGGTTGTCTCTTCCTCAACATTTGACATTTCCTCATCTTTTTTACTGTTTTTCACTGTTTCAGATGCTGACTTTCGACTTCGTTGATGACGCTGTTCAAGGCTTTCAGAGGGCCAATCACCCACAAATTTGAGCTGTTCTGTATTCAAACTAACATCATCCCCAGTATAATCACCCACAGGATCACTCTGACTTGATTTCTCTACAGAATCACCAAAGTCACAGTTTAGAGAGCTAGCATCCACATCTGGAGTTCTGTTCTGCTCCCTTGTTCTCTTTACCCGCTGGCCAATCGACTCTGCAAACATCACTGGCTGTTCCAAGTTCCTTGCTTCAAACAGGCCAACATCTTTATTTATGTTGCTGTCATTCTGTCCAGAAACTGCCATACAGGCATCCAGTTCCCAGTCTAAGTCTGCTCCATCTAACAGCTCAGCATCTGGAGCTTCAATAGGTTCTGTAACATTTTCTTGGGAGGACTGACATTCTTTAGAACCATGGGATCCAAACATGCTTTCTGCTGCACCCACGTTTGCTGAAGTAGAACTAAATTTATAATCAACTGATGAAACATCTGGCAGGGAAGAAGAGAGATAGCTACCAGGTTTACCAATCCCAGAGTCACCCACCAAGTCAGGGCGGCTTACAGAAGGCTGTCTGTAAAACAAAATTAGCAAAAAATAACTGATCAAGATCGAGATTAAAAGTGGCACGTATGCAATTTATGCCAGTTATTGTACACAATGGCACGACCAATATCTTGTATCATGAATTTAAGGTTAACCTAACGATCAGATTTTCTAAGTTGCTGACAATCAAAACACAGCAGATGGCAAACTGCGCTCTGTGGGGATAAAAAAGGAGGCTATACAGCATATTCCTGCAATACAAGCAACTTAGCTTTGTTGGGTGTAACGCGTTAGAGTACTTGGATTACTTTTTTGATGTAACGAGTAATCTAACGCGTTAGGTCCGCCATTTAAGTACTCAGTCATTTAGTTACTTTTTCAAAAATGTAATCCATTATTCAGTCAATTTATGTAATCGTGAGCCAGACAGCAGTGATTCCGTTAGTGTGTGAAAGTCGTCCTACAAGCCCCGCCCCCTCTGTTATTCCTGCTGTTATACCCCTATTATCTTACCTATGCGGTTTGACTATACGAGGACCGACGCGTGGAAAGATGGAAACCTAATTACAGCGCCAAAACTCGCGGTGAATCATGATGAACCGTACTTACGGCCACCGCACGAAAACGCGTATATTAGTAGTTAACAGATTATGGGCCAAACTTTGCTGAGTGATGATGGTAGAATAATTATAAAGGTCTTGACTAAAACAACATGCATGAGGAATCACAAAGGAGTTTTCATTTTCTGCAGTGAAAAAGTACTCGAACTAGTTACTTTTATCAGAAAGTAACGCTGTAATGTAACTGATTACTTATTAATGATAGTAATTTTGTAATGTAATTAGTTACTTAGTAATGTCCCCCAACACTGGTCCTGACCACTGCAGACCAGGTCTAAGTCTAAGTCTGCTCCATCTAACAGCTCAGCATCTGGAGCTTCTATCAGTTCTGTAACATTTTCTTGGAAGAAAATTGAGAAACCGGACCAAAGGTGATGTTCATGGAAGAACTGCGGCCCAAAGCTACACCTCCAACATGGAACCGAGACTAAATGACTCCCACAAGAGTCAAGACATCAAGATATCAAGAGTCAAGACCTGTAGTTTTATTCTGACCCAGTTGTCTAGCCCTCACAATTTGGCCCATTTCACAGTAGATATATTTTCAATATCTCATTAGAATGGCAGTTTGAAGTGGGTTAGGCAGCAAATGAACATTTTTCCTTGAAGTAAAAAAAAAGGGCAAGCATAAGGATCTGGAGACTTTGACACAAGCCAAACTGTGATGGCATCCTGCACAAATGACGCTGTGCTGGTTCTGAACATTATCTTGTTAAAAAGGAAAACTAATGAAAGCTCACATGGTTCACATGTAATTGAGCGACAAGAACTGGCCAATCATCTATACCTCTATATTAAAGTATTTTACTAGATAATTGTTTGTGACTGATAATGGTAAATAAACTCACTCTGTTGGGTGTGTGTGGCACACGTCCACCTCATAGATGGCTGGGGATTTGGGCTGTGAAGCCATTATTCCTTGTACAGATACATGACGATCTTGGTTCTCCAGTATGCGTCGAATCTTTTCCTTCGTTACTCCGTGTTTAGTACGTCTGTAGAAAGAGAAGAACTGTTGGACAGAATTCCACAATAATTTCATCATATTGATTCCCTACTATTATTACTGTTATTTAACAACATGTACAGTACTGAGCAAAAGGTTTAGCCAGGTGTGAAAAAAAATTTATGAAATAAGAATGCTTTCAAATATATATTCTAATTGTTTATTTGTATTAATTTACAAAATGCAAATAAATATTTGGTGTGACTACCATTTGGCTTCAAATCAGCATCAAGTCTTACACTTGGACAAAGTCAGAGATTTTGAGAACAACCAAACTCGGAAGACGGTTTCATGTCACAGGTCATACACCACAGCAAGACTGAGCGCAGCAACAAGATACAGCTACATATGCTGCATCAGCGAGGTCTCTCCTAGGCAATGATTTCAAAGCAGACTGAGGTTTCAAAATGTGCTGTTCAAGCTATTTTGAAGAAGCACAAGTATGGGCAATGTTGAGGACTGTAGACCCAGTGGCTGGCTAAGGAAACCTAATGTAGCAGATGAAAAACATATCATGCTTATTTCCCAAGCCAAATATCAAATAAAATCAAGAAACCGTGCCAAAGGTGATGTTCATGGAAGAACTGCGGCCCAAAGCTATACTTCCAACATGGAAACAAGGCTAAGTGACTCCCACAAGAGTCAAGACATCAAGATATCAAGAGTCAACACATCCCACAAGACCTGTAGTTTTGGAGTTGTTCTGTCCCAGTTGTCTAGCCCTCACAATTTGCCCCTTGACTTGTCCAGCATTGCAATCAGCAAAGAACTTGCAGAGACCAGCCGGACCATCCGGTTATCTTCATGAAAGAATTGCAACCCAAAACCATACCTCCAACATGGAGACAAGGCTAAGTGACTCAACTATGCATGAAAAGATAGGAACTGGGGAGGCAGGTTATTTGCCGAAAGGGCTGGAAAGCGGTGCAATAATGAGTGTCTCCAGGCAACAGTGAAGCATGGTGGAGGTTCCTAGCAAGTTTGGTGCTGTACTTCTGCATATGGAGTAGGGAGAATTGGTCAGGATTAATAGTGTCCTCAATGTGGAGAAATACAGGCAGATATTTATCCGTCATGTAATACCAATAGGGAGGCGTCCGATTGGCCAGGACAACGACCCCAAACGTCATCAAGAATTACAGTATCTTCAGTGTAGAGAAGAACAATGAGTCCTGGAAGTGATGGTTAAGAACCCACAGAGCCTTGATCGCAACACCATTTAGTCTGTCTGGGATTAAACAAAGAGACAGAAGTTTGCATTCACAGAAGACCTTTTTACTTCTATGTTTAAAAGTGTGCTTAAGTTACACCATTTTTTCTTTTCACAACTGACTAAAACTTTTGCACAGAACTTTAGCTAGTATCTCAGCCCCAAAACATTAATTATTTTGGCACAATCACCAAAAAGGAACAACTGAAGTCAATACAATTATGTTAAACATCTAAGCTTGCCAACACAAAAGCCAAATAAAATAAAATCAAGTTTTATCCAATAAAAAATTGAATACAATGAAGAAGCTGTTTAACGTTGATGTGTGTCTTAGCATACTGCTGTGATGTCAGCTGTATTTATTTCAGAGAAATAAACACAGAAATCACAGGAAACCCATCATAAACACAGACTCAACAACCCTGAAAGACCAGATGATATGTTTTTTTTTTTGTCTTTAACTGTCCAGTTTAGTTGAGTCTGTGTTCATGATAACCTGCTCTGAATGACAGGAGTGGAACAGAATGTTGTTTTCTGCTGCTATATCCCGTTCACATCATGTTTTGTGCATGCTAAGATGATGAAGATACTCATAACGGTTGTAGAACAGATTACACAAGTTACTACATCCTTCCTGGAAACCAGTCTGTCAAACTTCCCTCTGACCTTTTTTATAGTTCCAGCCACAGAAATGTTGCTCTTTGTTTTTGTTTTTTTCCGAATCATTCTATATAAACTCTAGAAAGCGTTATGTGTGAAAATCTCAAAAGATCAGCATTTCCTGGAAAACTCAACTCAACTGGCCTGTATGTGCATGCTTTTTGCATTGTGCTGCTGCCACACGAGTGGCTGATCAGATATCTGCATGAATGTCCAGTTGTCCAGGTGTTCCTAAATTAAGTGGACAGTGAGTGCATATGCACTGATTTAGCTAAGACCATCTCTGTGAAGTTGTCCCTGTTGTTTTTGAATTTTGCCTGGTGATTGTGTATTTTACTGTCTACGATGTACGATATTGTGCCATACTTCTCCAACTCTCTGGGTTTGGTTTTCCACCAGGTGTTGGGCTCTCTGAACAGCACTCTGTATTTGTGCTTCTGTGCCTGAAGGAAAAAAAATAAATAAATACATTAAACTGTGCTAGCATCAGGAATCCTGTGGTTCCGTGATCTTTATAACTATCTTCAAATCAACATTATGAACAAATACAAATAAAATTATTTACTGCACAAAGGTAAGGCAACAGAAAAAGAAAATAGAAATTGCTCATTTTGTATGTTATTTTTATATTATGGTGTACAGTTTACACCACTGGTCATGTGTCATTCCTCAACTAAGCCTCTAAATAGTATTATCAGACCACTGTAAGGCTTTATAAACTACCAAACATGTACTTCTATCAAAGCATGGGTGTTCAAGTCAAACCGGGACTTTTGATTGTGCAGGTTAGACACTCCCTTTATTTCTCTATATAATCCCCTGTTACGCTAATGCACTTATGCCAGCTGTCCAAGCATTACTGAACATTGGTTCAGTAATGCTTGGACAGCATCAAGATTGTAGATCCTCTTTTAGCTGCAGTAACATGAAAGAATCATTTCCTGTATGACTTCATCAGTCGCTCACATCATTGGTGGAACTTTGGCCCATTCTTCTTCACAACATTGCTTCATTTAATTGACATTTTTGGGCATTGACTTATGCACAACTCTTTTATGGTCCCGCCACAGCTAGGCCAATACAAAACCTTGATACCTTTATTTTTCAGTCATTCTGATGTAGATTTACTGGTGTGCTTTGGATCACTGTCCTGTTACATGACCCAATTTTGAGCATGCTTTAGCTGTTGGACAGATGGCCTTACATTTGTCTCTATAATACAGAGGAGTTAATGGTCGACTCAATGACTGCAAGGTGCCCAGGTCATGTGGCTGCAAAACAAGACTGAATCATCACCCCTCCATTGCTGCGCTTGACAGTGGGTATGAGATGCTGAAATGGCACTTGCCATTAAGGCCAAACAACTCCACTTTGATCTCATCTGCCTATAGCACATTGTTCCAGAAGTCAGGTGGTTTGTTCAGATGCAGTTTTGTGAACCTATTGCAACCCTAACAAACCATATTTGTTCAGTCTTCTTCGAATTGTGCCACTATGGATTTTAACATGCTCAGTGAGGCTGTAGGGGGTTTGAGATGTAGCTCTTGGGTTTTTGTATTTCTCTGAGCATTGCATGGTCTGACTTTAGAGTAAATTTGCTGGGACGTCCTCTCCTGAGACATTTGGCAACTGTCTTGATTGCTTTCAACTTGTGAATGTTTCTCACTGTAGAACACTGAACTCCAAACTCTTTGGAAATGGTTTTATAACCCATTCCAGATTGATGTGCAGAATCAGTTGCTTATCTCAGGCCATTGCTTATATCTTTCCCTTTTAGCACACACCTGAATGCTTCAGGGCAGCAAACTGCCAAATCTTCTGCTTTTATATAGGTCTGCACCCCTGCTGATGATCAGTTAATCAAGGGCTAATGATTATGACATCAGCTCTATGTCATGATAATGTGTGAAGGACCCTATTGTTTTTCTAAGGATCTTTTTCCACCATTTGGGGCTTTTTGGGGGTCTTAACATTCTCACAAAACTCAGGAAAATTGGCAGACAGGTTGGAATCTGTTGCCATTAGGATGCCAGAGAGTCCACGCCCGGGCCAGCACACAGGATTTTTCAGCATAGCTCATACACACTTGCACGTATGAACGCGAAACATTTAGAGCTCAATGAGCCAAACAACGTTCGCATTGCATGTTATGAGCTCAACAGAAAGTCAGTTATTTTGGGTCATTTGCAAAACAAACCCAAAGGATTTTGATACACTCTTCTTAAGGAATTTATGTCATCGCCACCAAACCGGGTCTATGTGATCTCAAAGACATTGAGGATGCAAAATTGCAGAGGGATTTTTGATTTCTCAAACAGGTCAGCTGTGATGATGTCTTAAACTTGTGCTGAAAAGTGGTTAATAACTTTCTTTGTGGCCTTATATTGAGTGACATTATATTAAATGACATCATATTGTGACATCACATTTAGTGACATCATAATGTGATGCATTTTTTCCAGCATCTAAAATGATGTCATAATGGTATGACATACCCATTATGTATGTCCCCATGTGCCCATTGTCTTTCTGGAGCCCCGGGTGGCGACGGCACAGGGTGCTTGTGCCCGCTCATTGTTGCTTGCAACTATATTCTCTTTTTAGCTTTATTTTAGTTCAATAAATAGTGACAAGGGGGAAAAAAGTTGTTGTTTGTCAAAATGAGGTTGCATCTGCTTAATACTAAGACCCACTATGATCAGATAATTGACATTTTTGTTTTTACACAAGAACACATAATATTTAAAAAAAAATTAACATGACTATAAGCAGTTTCTTCATATTACATATAATCAACAGTATGAGCAGTATCATAGAAATTATACAGGTATGCTCCCATATCTGGGCGCATCCTGCAGCTCAAATAATTTGTATATTACTTTGTAAACTATGTACAGTAAAATAACCCATGTTAATGCTAATAGCTTACCAATGCAACATAGGGCCTCATCTCCCAGGACTGTAGATTGGTGTTGTCTATAATTATAGGGGTAAGATTTTTCTCAAAGGCTTCCTTTGCTGAAAATAAAAGTGAAAATGAATGTTTAATGGCTTTGAAAATGTCTGAAGAGTGTATTTTTACTGTACAAGTAGAAATGTACTAGTAAAAAAACATGGATATGGCAAGGATAAATTTTTGCATTTTCTATACTCTAATTTGTGATGGAAGCAGCAGAATCAATTCACAAGTCCATAGCAACCTTCTGTGAAGACAATAACCAAAACACAATGGCAACACAGCAAAGGGACTCAAGGATGAAATCCCCTAAAAGGACCTGAAAATGGATTTGGTCTGGAAACTTTCCTTCAAAAAAAATTTAATAGATTTGTGATGTCACTATTTTGATGAGGTTATTGCAAATAAGGAAACATGCCCTTTATTGACTTTAATCCGTTCCTATACTTTTGCTCTGGGTGGTCTGGCACCAAACGTGCCATGTTCTAAGTTGTTCTAGTTGTATAATGAAAGGTGAAAATTCTATTATCCCCTGGTCGTCTTTAGAACTGAAAACTGGAGCCTATCCCAGGAGACTTAGTGCACGAGGTGGAGTACACCCTGGACAAGGTGCCAATCCATCACAGGGCACACACACATACACACTCACACAATCAGTCACACACTACGGGCAATTTGTAAACGCCAATTAACCTAACCTGCATATCTTTGGACTGTGGGAGGAAACCGGAGTACCTGGAGGAAACTCACCAAGCACGGGGAGAACATGCAAACTCCATGCACACAGAGACGGGAATCGAGCCTGGCCGGGAATCGAACCCGAACCCTGAAAGGTGCAAGGCGACAGTGCTAACCACTACACCACCGTGCCACGCTTAAATGGCTTCAATGTTTAACAAAATTTCATACGAGATTGATATGGATAATTCTACCTGACAGGACGGACAGTATGAACTAATTATTTGAGCTGAGGAGATGACTGCAGGCCCAAACAACTCAGGAACTTAGTTTCAGCTCCAGTGCCTTCTCTCCTCCTCTTGTTCCTTTCTTTGTTCCTCCTTACTGAGCTCCATCTCCTCAAACAGTGACAGCTTTATGGCTTTCATTTCTTTTCTATTTGGCTCTGTCTTCTTCTGCCTTATCCTTACATTCTCCAGCGAGATAATCCTCAAATATCTCAGTCTGCAAGACTTCACTTTCCAAATCTGGCTGTAAATTATCCTTTACAGATGTATTCTCTCCAACAGGCTATATGGGGACGATTCAGGTACACACACAAATATTTTTCTTTGATCTTCAGGTTGATGATCCAGAAGTTAGATGCTTTGTTCTTTTGGTTTCCCCATCAACAATGCTCATAGTCGAGCTGGTGCTACTTGGTAATACCACAGCAAGGCTTTCACAGCAATTACACCCATCCATTGGAGGGCACAAGCACGCACACACTCACTTACACACTACAGGCAATTATTTTTATAATTATTTTTATTTTCAACGCATTTCCAGTATAGATTTGTAATCTTCTGCTTGGAAATAATACTCAATAGTGCTTACCTCTCTGATGGTTCCACGCATGGGCCTCTCCAAGTACGGCGGGTTCATAACTGTACACTCCGTCATGGGTAAAGTACTCATCAGTACTTAAGACTACACCACCCGGGTTTTGTTGCAACAATGCACTGCAGAGGACAAGAAAAACGAAAAGTGTTAATGTCACATATATACATATTCCTCCAGTTCTGTCTTATTATTCTATATCCTATAGCTCGCATTAATTAATAATAAAGTTTTTTATTGCAATGCAACTAAACTTAACCCCAATCTCAATGCAAGTTACTAAGGGGAAACTCTTCTAACATTTGGTCCATTAAGATAGCAATAGTAGTAGTGATAATAATAATAATAATAATAATAATAATAATAATAAATAAAGTTTGGTTTCATCTAACACCAGGCCAGCGCTGCATCATTAATGCATTGTAATATTTCATTTGTTGTTCTTTCTTCTGATCTATTTTCCCTGGTTAACTTTCAGAGGTAACAAACTGCAACATGCAATCCTATCAAAGTAGAGAGGAACCAAACCAGTGGCTTAAATTTAACACAATAAATGATAAATATTTTCGACTGCATTAATATTTAACTACAAATGTTGAATCTGTAAATAACCCTGAGTGTGTGAGCTTATCTTTTTGCTTGAAAATGATTGTCCTTATAGAGAAAGAAACATGACAAATTAAAGCTCACTTCATTTTATTATTCCTCCTGGGTCTTGGTTTTCATAATTTTTTACTGTTATGTATAGAATCTGTGGTGAATTTGCCAAAAAAGGCAAAAGAAAGGAATGCTGTTTCTTCTTGTCAATTAAAAGATTTCATAAAATCTTCTTTCTGTCATTTTCTTCTGGCTTATTCGAGTTCCAGTACTATATTTATTGAAATTAGTGAGAGGTGACATTTACACTCATACAACACCAATCATGGCCACTGCCAGGGCCAAGGCATTCCCCACCGACTAGAACAGGAGGCAGAGTCATCACCAGATTTTATGTCATAATGTGACATAATAGTCAGCAGCGTCATCATCAACTTCCACGTCATACTGCGAGCGTTACACTGGGGCAGAATGAGGGGGCAGTAGCGAGTAACAGCGTGGGCGGAGCTGCAGGTACCCTCATGTATGCGGGCAGAGCCGCCGGTACCCTCTAGTATGAAATATTACAAAAAATGCTGGGAAATTCGTTGAAAATGACCTAAAATCTACATAATCTTGCTCGATTTGATTTGAGGTCATTTCGCCCAGCACTACTACAAAGCATGGTTTTTGGATGCATGTTATGAACGGTGATACAGTAAGATATAACAAATACCTGGCAAGTGTACTTTTGCCTGATCCTGGAGCCCCTCTGAGCAGAACCAGCACCTGGCCCTCCAATTTAAGTCGACTTTGAGGAGAAACCATCCAGGACCTGGGAACAGTAGCCGAGGGCTTCAGAGGAGCTTGAGCAACAGGCCTGGAATGAACCCATTGACTCATGGAAGTGGGATTTGTTGTCCAGGGGTTAGGGCCTTGCACAACAGGTGTGATAAAAGCTGGTCCATTTATGCTGGGATTGAAATCAGGAGCTTGAACATTCCATAACGTGTGCAGACTTTGGGAGTATGGGACTGGTGCAGACATTTGCTTTGGAAACTGGTCAGATCTGCGGTAGGCCTTGAATGCTGAAGGTCTTGGAGCAGCACAGATGGAATCCTGTGTCAAGTGACTAAAATCAAGAGAGATCCCACTTCTCTGGGGCAAAGATACACCCCCCAAACTAAGCTCATTAATTGGTGAAGTATTTCTTTGAGCACCACCAGTCTTGGTATTGGAGTTGGAATTCTGCTCACTTAAAGAGCCTAATTTGGAGTCATTGTCCACAACTATCTGATCCAGATCAATAGCGTCTTGAACTAGAAGAGGGCTCCGTGGAGCACCAGAGGAAAGGGGAACTGACTCAGAAGATGGAGGCAAGGTAGACATCATCGTAGATGATGGTAGAGGATTGAGTGTTGTTAAAGATTCCAGTTCCTGGTCAATTAGACAATCATACTCTTCAGTTAGGCAATTAATCTCAGGAGTGAGCTCCTGATGTGATCCTGCATAACTGGAGGAACTTGCTGATACGCCTGAACTTGCTGTCGAGGATCTAGTGTGAGATGGATGTGGTTCCAGCAGTGCGGCAGCCATTTCAAACCCTGAAAGTGAAGGAAAGGCCGTGGTCTTCCCCTCGGCAGCACCAGACAACTCTAGAAGAGCATCCATGGCGTTTTCCACTGGGGGACACAAAGGAAAACTGTCAGCTTTGATGTGTATTATTTACATATTTGAATACATTGTAATTTATTTGTTATTGACATTATTTTAGCAGCACTGTATCCTGATCTAGACATTACACGAACTAGACAACAGAGATACACAGTCAGGTCAATAAATCTTATTACATTGAAATTATATAAAATGTATATAAACTCAAAGAAAGAACTCCAGGACTTTTGGTGTTCCTGTGCACACCAGATCAAGGAACAGCTGATCAGCCAATTCTCTTGGTACTTTTTTCCCCTCAAAAGGGAAAGGGGCACATAAAAAGTAGATTAATTCCTACACTAATTCCTACACTAGTCACCTATATTTAAACTGAAGCTGAAATCGTAGTCATTTTTTCTACAACCAAGGTACTGAGGTAATATATCAATGCTAGTACAACTGGTCCAAGCAGTACGAGTGGTTCAAAGTTTTTTTGCCATTTGAATGGTATTGGTAAGATCTTCATTTCAACCTGATCATTTGTGGTCCTAACTACACAAATGTTAGCAGTAAAGTAAGAGCTTATATTATCACCGACATCACAACCTGGTGAGGAATGAGGAAACTAGAGACAATTCCTGCAGGAACCACGAAATAGGGTTGCACGGGTGCATCACTTTTCTAGACAATTTGTAGTTCCTGAAATATGGCCATTTACATAACCTGGGTATAAGTGGAGGTTTGGCACTTACTGCATGGCTGACTCACATGATTTGAACCTGATATCGTCCCCTGTGTTTAATGGGAAAGTGACTGTGCTACTTTTTAGCAAGATATCTCAGAAAATCGTGCTAAAGAGTACATTTTTGGAGAAGTCTAGAAACAGTTGGACATAAGCTCTGTGTCTCCATCTCAATTATTTTTCAATGGACAGAATTTTGCCAGGGTTTTAAAAGGAGTTCGGAATGAGTTACTTATTTTTGAGATCTATGTGACATGGCTCGTTTTCTGATCGGACCAAAAACGAAAGGGCTAGAACACATGGGATTAACGGGGTCATCACAGGTCCCAAATGAATCCTCAAATAGCATTGTGCTTGAGAGAGACAGCAAAACATTTTGATATAAATGTTTAATATGAGGGGTTGTCAAAAAGTCTTGAGGTTTGTGCACCACAGATCCGAGCCCTTTCACCGTACATCCTCCCTCAGTGGCAGCAATGTTGTGGATTGTTGTTTGACGATCATCATGCCCAAGTTGCCGAATAGTTTCGGCATTTTCGGGGGTTCAGCTTATTAAAGGTCGTCCTGATTTCTCATTTTCTTCCAGTTTTCTTCTGCTCTTGAAGCGCGCACTTCACTCAAAACACCTCGAACGACTCATTGCACCATCGCCGTAAACTTGTCATCATGTCAAACGTCTCTGTGGAAGATTTTCCCAGTTTCTTGCAGAATTTCACGTTCGCTCTTTGTTCTAACTTGCTGTCCATGATGAAACAACAGACGTGGTAACACATGTGGTCAGAACAGCACCAATTGCACAGCTCCTGATGTACACAGAACCATGTCTTTTGGCACACTGATTTATGAGGGCCAGTGCTCCCTGTGACTTATAGACTGTGTGCAGCTTTGTGATGCCATCTGACGTGTCACAAAACTAGTCCTCATATAAACGTTTTGATAGAGAGATGGCCACCTAGTTCTGAATAACAATAATGGTACTAATAGTTGTTGTTGGTCTTTCGGCTGCTCCTGGCAAGGGGTCGCTACAGCGGAATATCCAGTCCGCACAACAACGCACAGGTTTTACGCCGGATGGCCTTCCTGACGCAACCCTCCCATTTTATCCGGCCTTATGACTGGGAGGTTTGGGACAGTGACTGGGAGGTTTGGGCCAGTGACTGGGAGGTTTGGGCACTGGCTGGGAATCGAACCCGGGCCTTCCGCATGGCAGGCGAAACACCTACCACTGAGCCACCAGTGCCCACAATGGTACTAATAGTATTGCAGACATATTTCGCCTATTTCCATCTTGAATGTTAATTTCCATCCATCATACTGCTGGGTGAAGTTTGGTCACAAGGTCGGTGGTTCGTGCCCCAGGATCCCAGGTTGCCGGAGTTGGCCCCTTGAGCAGGGGCCCTTGAGCAGGGGCCCTTAACCCTGTCTGCTCCTGTCTGGCGCCTTATAATGACCGACCGTGCACTGACTCCAGCCTACCAAGAAAAAACTAGGATATGCAAAGAATACAGAATTTCACTATGCAGTAATGGATATGTGATGAATAAAGGCTGAACTTAATTACCAAATCAGATCACTTGTGAATAACTTTCAATATACTGTTATAGATTATAGGAATATGTCTATATAAAGGAAAATTAGAATTCTATATAAAATTACATACTGAAAATTTTATATCTTATAAAAATATTAAATCTTGCCCAAGCCTCTGAATTACACTATACTCAAGTTATTAATAAGTGTCACGTGATGTACTCGGTCACCCATGCAGCATAAGCATGTATGTACTGAATAATCGGTCTATAAAGCCGAGATATCCTCTCTCGTCCCCGGGTCTTAAATCATCCTAATGTTGTTTACATACTCAGTGCCACTTTCAGTTTTAAACCCCCTCACACCTGCGTCACAGAGCTGCACTGGGCTGAAAAGTTGCTCGGGCTGAGCTGAGCTCGCTAACTTAATCCACCACACACACACACACACACACACACACCACCTACCCACACACACACAAGTCTCTACCTACCTTTAAAATCTGCCTCGGAGAGCACTATGTAAATGACATCAGGGTCCAAGTGGGAGAACATGTCGTGCATGCTCCTCAGGATCTCGTCCCTGTCCTGCACACTCGACCCAGAGCCAGTAGATCCCGAGAGATCGCGTGCGCCCGCGGCGGATCCGTTCGGCCCGGGATTCTCATGAGCGCTGCCGCTCTCTCCTGCGCCGTGTCCGTATTTCTTTTTCTTAGGCATTGTGCCAGAGCGGCCCCGGAGATCCACTGTTTACAAGTTCGTAGCCGCACAGAGGAAGCAACATTAGCATTTGGACCAAGTGACAAAAACACCATACCTTTTACGGGAAGGAAAAGTTACAGCGCGACTAGCGGTCAGACTGGGAATAGCACTTCTGAAGTATAGAACCAAAACCTCAGACTGGAGGATTCTTCGGTTGTACTGGAGGATATTTCAAGTTATTGAAATAAAATCATTAATATGTATATTAAAAATACGGATAAATATGCAAAGTCATAAGATTAATATAAAAGGTTGTGCCTTCTGCAGGACAGGTGACCATACATTTGAGAAAATATTTTATGACACACATGACCTGGAAGTTATTGAAATAAAGCATGTAATTGATACTTATTAATTGAATAATAAATATGCAAAAAAAAAAAAATTTGGCAGACACCCTTATCCAAAGCGACTTACATTCTTATCTGATATATCTGAGCAGTTTAGGGTTAAGGGCCTTGCTCAAGTGACCTTCTGCTCCATAGTCCAATATCTTAACCACTGAGCTACCCTTGACTTATAATTGTTTATATTTTATAAAATATATCACTCTCACTCTCACTCACTCATCATCTATACCGCTTTATCCTGTATTCAGGGTCGGGGGGGGGGGGCTGAGGCTGGAGCCTATCCCAGGAGCCTTAGGGCACGAGGCGGAGTACACCCTGGATAGGGTATTTTATAATATATATAAAATATAATTATAATACTTAATAAAAAAGGTAACACTTTATACAAAAAAAGGTGGCCAAAGGCCACATGACCTGTTAGGCCACATGGTCCACAAGATTTTATTTATTTATTTAAGTATCATATTATATAAATCCGTATTTCAGTCGGACAGTAACTTTCAGACGGTCCCTAACCCGCGCAGGCAGGGGGCGCGGTGATGACGCCGCGTGCTGTTAGTGAATAACCGCCACAGATCTGAGTCTGGAGCGCGGGCGCGCGCGTTCGAATATCTTCAAAGCAACTTTACTGAGGTGGATTTAACCCGTCTTTACACACGACTCTTTGGTTTTGGTTCTACTAACATATAGTATGTTAAAATATTACAGCTGTTTTATTTTGACACGAAGTTCATTTTATGTGTTCGAGTTCGCTTCAAAATTCTGCTCGATTCCTGAAACTGAAATGACAGGTGTTGGGAGTCAATTCCACACATCAAATTTACCTAATCTCAAATCCAGCGACTCAAACACAGACTATGATATTTAAGTTTATTATTTATGGTGGCCTGACAGGTTCTGGAGTACAAACGTGCAGGAAATTGAATCCGTTCCGTCCAGTTAAATACTCGACTCTCGAATGAATCGACTCATGAGTTAGAGTTACAACCACAAAGCATATTATATTCCAGTAACATCTCATCCCTGGATTCATCCCCATTACACCACAGCTAAACATTTGTTTTTATAAGATCATAGCTATGTTTAATGTTAATGTCCACAGAACATGTTAGTTCCTGTTAACAACTACAAACAATATCTCATTGATCTAAATCAGGGGTCTCCAATTCCAGTCCTGGAGGTCCAGTGACCAGCACAGTTTGTAATTCACCAACACCTAAACACACCCACACTGAACCTAGTAAATGACAGATTATTTGAATCAGCTGTGTTTGAGAAAAATAAATAAATAAATAAATAAAACATTTTTCTTAGGTTTTTTTTTTTTATATTAGCCTTAGATTACCATGGATTGTCCACACTTTGCAAGTCCCTATGTGACTGAAGAAACAATACTGTTTTAGAATGAGTGCATTTTTATGAAGCTTTGTTATTTGCATTGTAATTGGGACCACTTGTAGAGCTGCTGTTATAGCGTGGTTAACTTGTCAAAGTCTGATGGTGTAGTTTAATTTTAACAGCCGATAATGGTTACAGCTGTAATATGTAAGAATAAGTTTTTATTAATTAGCTTGTTTTAATACATAATCATTACTATTGTAACAGCTAATACAGGGACTTGCAGTTTGGATACTACTGAACATGGCGAAAGAATAATAGCAACACAGCAGACTGTGGGGTTATAAGAAAATAATGTGAATAGATGAATGGGGGGCTGGGTAATAGCAGGTTTGATTAGTTGGTTGATTCAGGACAATGCATTATAAAGTGCATTATATTCTGCACAGTGCAGAGTGTGTTATTCTACATATACCACAGTAATTTGTCTTTGTAAAAATAATTCCGTCTGACCAGTCAGATTTAAGCATTTAACCAAACTGTGATATAATAATTTTTAAAATATGTATTATTATTATTATTATTTTTAAGTCAGGTCAATATAAATGTTCTCGAACCTAAACCCAGTACTGCTAAAAAGCAGGTGATAGCATGGAATAACCAGTTTCTTGGATGTTTCATTTAGGTGACACGGTGGCGTAGTGGTAAGCATTATGGCCTTGTACCTTCAGGGTTGAGGGTTCGATTCCCACCTTGTTTCTGTGTGCGTAGAGTTTGCATGTTCTCTCTGTGCTTGATGGGTTTCCTCCCACAGTCCAAAGAGATGCAGATTAGGCTAATTGGTGTTCCCAAATTGCCTGTTTTGTGTGTCTGCCCTCCGATGGATTGACACCCTGTTCAGGGTGTACCCCACCTTGTGCCCAAAGCCCAAAGTCTCCTGGGATAGGATTCAGGTCTCTGTGTACGGTATACTGTACAGGATAAAGTGGTATAGAAGGTCAATGCAGGGGCAAGGGTTGCTCTTTGGTGCCCTATCATCCGGGGATTGCTGGTTCAATTCCCGGGTGATGCTGTAACCTCAACTCTCGCAGCTGGAGGTCTCGAGAGAGCTGATTGGCCGAGCTCTCTCAGAGTGGAGTGATGAGAGGTACTTCGTGCTCCCACATTAATCACGGCTCTACAGCCAATCAGGGCCATCTGTGAGCTCACGCACGCTGAGGGAGCGGATGGCGCTGTCCTCTGAGTGTTACGCCGCCCCCAACGGTGCGTGAGTGAGCAGCTCGAAAAGATGCGGTCTGCTAGCGTCAGTACCACCAATTTGCCCCTGTTGGGACCTTGAGCAAGGCCTTTTACTCTTAACTGCTCAGAGGTATACTCACTCACTCATCTTCTATACCGATTTATTCTGTATTCAGGGTTGCGGGGGCCTGGAGCCTATTCCAGGAGACTTAGGGCACGAGGTACAGTGCACCATGGACAGGGTGCCAATTGATCAGAGGAATAATGAGATTTTTTTTTTTTATGTGGATAAGGGCATCTGCAGATAAAACCGTACCAGATGTGATGTTATTTGCATATACATCCAGGTCAGGGTGAATCAATTTTTTATATTTTAGGGACACATATTGGTTTAAAACTATCTGAAATGTGAAAAGGGAATATATGTGTCTATTTACAGTGTTATAACACATTTTGCAGTTTACTAATTGGTTCAGTCAGTGATGTTATGCACTGATCTAAGTTGTGTTACACGGATCTGGCAACCTTGGTGCCTTTGACGTAGTTGTTTTTATTTTTTCTTTCCTTCTTCCTTTCTACACAGTGGTATGAAAGTGTGTCAGAGCTCCTGAGTGAGCAGTTCTCTGCATGCCGTTCTCTCCCTCCCTCTCTGCAAATCCCCGTTCAGGCCGACAGGGGGCGTCGCTGCGCTACTTTCTTTTTTCCCTTTTTTTTTTGAAAGAGCGTTGTGTGAAAAGAGAAGCCGCTTTTTTTGTGTGGCGAAACTAAAAGCTCCCCAAAACCCGAAACTGACCAATGAATTAAAAAAAAGCAACTTATTCGTGAGGTAAATGCCGGGACGAGGTTTTTATTTCGGCTCTGCAGGGACTCGTGTTGTTGGGGTAGTTTTGGGTGGTAGTTTGGGATGTTCGTGTCGCTAACTTGCCTCTTGAGGGACGGCTGTTTTTTTTTTTATTATCGGTATTTAGTAAGCGAGGATGCGGGTCGAGTTGGAGTTGTAAAGGAGAATAAGTACATACTTGTTCGTTTTCTGCTTGATAAAGTTGAGGTACTTTTTGGAGCCGTGACTTTGAGTTATTCTTACTATGAATGGAGAGAGAATTTTCCAGACGAGAACTGTAAGGTTTTGCTGTTCGGCATGTCAGTGTTGTGTGAATGCCGAAGCTACTAGTTTGAGGCCTAGCGCGGTAACGGCTAGGCCATGGTCTCTATGGAAAGCTAACGCTGCTAACATTAGCGTCAACTTGAATGTTATGTGTTATGAATTAGCTAGCTGCTCATTTCCGAGGGATGCGTCTAGATGCTGTAGTGTGTTTCTGTGTGAAATTCTATTGAAAGTAGCGCTAAACGGAAATAGTATGTTAAAATGCGGTTCACTGCTAGCTAGCTCTCGGCTAGTTTCATGGCTAGCCTGTTAGCTTCCCGGCTGTGTTTGTAAACTCTTTGACTCGGCCCTGAACGAGTCTGAGGTAGATGCGGTTTTCGGGTGTTTTATTTTACCGCTATAGGGCTAGTGTGCGATTTTGGGAGCGTTTGTTGCGTTTAAAACGTGTTTTTGCGAAAGTACGGGTCGCTCCTTGGCTGAACTTTTGTTTTCCCACCCATAGAGGCCAGTAGAGGACCGTGTGGAGAGAGTTAGCGTTAACGGCATGGAGTTCCCGCAACACCAGAAACCGCCGGGGGACGGCAAGATCATTTACCCGCTCGGAGTGAAGGAGATCACGGACAAAATCAGCAACGATGAAGTGGTCAAACGGTTAAAGGTAAAAGCACAATGATTATTCTTGTAAAACCTGTTTAATGTGTGGAGTACATGAGGGCTGAGTGCTTTGACTCTCCTACAGCTGATAAACTGAAGATCAGTCCAATCAATCCTCCTCAGGTTTAAAACATCATCTTTTCTCTCTCACGAGTCTCAAAGTCTAATTAAGTAGAAATTGTGTTACTCCAGCCGCTCCTGTGTCAAGTTACGAGGTTGAGTCAAAAATGATTCACACTCGGGCTGTTTGATTCACTTTGACAAAAGACAAATACATCAGCTGCCGACATAATCTCCTCGCTTTTCAGTACCATCTGTCTATTCAATACAGATTCCATATTATTTATTCAATGCCTATTCCATAATAAAAAAAAAATGTTTTAGGCTGAGCCACGAATGCGCTGCTGTCTCCACTTTTTCATCAGAAGTGAATCTTCATTCAGGGACCAAATAGGTGAAAAGTCTGATGGAGCAAGATCAGGACTATATAGAGGATGCGTAACACCTTGAAACCAAGTTTTTTGCGAATGTGCATTGTAACATATCACGACGCTCTTGGATAGCAGTCATCTGCGTTTAATCCGAAGTTGAGGATTTAGTGCTTCAAAAAGCGTCTTACTGTAACGATCACTGTTGATTGTTGAAGCTTTTTACTGATAATCTTCCAATACCAGGCCTTGAGAATCCCAGAAAACTGTATACACTGATGAATTTCTCTGCTTATGGCTGTCTTTTGAACTTTTTCTCAGATAGCGATTGATGATGTTTCTGTTCCAGACTCTGTTCTGTTTACTCTCAGGATCGTAGTGATGAATCCATGTCTCGTCAGCGTTAATGATTCTCTTTAAGAAACTTTCACCACCTTTAGAGTATCAGTCTGAATTTTGTTTTTCAGATATCCAAACAATTTTGTTTATGCTTAGACCAAACAAATAATAGATATCTCACAAACGAGTGCTTTTGTACTGACTGTCAGCTCAGCTGTTAGGCTTGAGCCCGCAGGTATCACAGCGACGCTGATATTCAGTACAACACTATCGTAGTGAGTGTGATATTGCTTCTGCACAGGAGCACTACAAACTAGAGATGAGTATTGATTATACTACAGTGCAGTACTGTGTTTAAATTTGGTTAATCATAAATTGTGTATTAATATTTACATAGCAGCACAGCTCTGCCAGTAGTTTTACAAGTGATATGAATATGTAAATATTAATGCATTCTTTCTGGCATGTTATAATTTCCATAGTAACTCCTCAGAAAGAGGTGCAACAAACAATCCACATAATTTCATGAAGAATTTTGCACTTTCCAAGCACTATGTCGTCATAGTGTGTGAAGGGCCCTATTGTTTTTTTTCTGCTGCCATTCACGGGGCCCTCACACAAGTTTTTGCAGCATAGCTCATGGGTCGTTTGCAAAACGCACGCTTTGGATTTTCATTCTGGTTCGCCCAGGTGGCGATGGCGCAGGGTGCTTGGGCCCGCTCGTCGCTGCTTGCAACTATAATTTTATTTTATTCTGCAAGATGTTGTTTAATGAAGTTACACACACAATTTAACTGTTTTTAAGGAGATTTGTTTATTTCATTTAATGTAAAGCTATTTGTCACTCAAAAGTACCACAAGGTTGAAACTAACAATAAACTGGTAAAGCATGCAGTGTCTCATACCTTAACAAAATAAACCTTGCTATGGTTCATTTTACACTTTTACAGGCTGTAAAATGCTGACTAAAGTTCACTCGAGAGCATGACTGAAAAATGCAAAAGTTAGGAGTTGAGTGCAGAATTGGAAATGCAGGGCCTTAAATGATTCACAGATGTTAGAAAAACTCTAGATAGAAATTTTCTTTAGTTTCTTTGCTCCATCGACACACAGCTGGTTGCCATGGTAACAAAGTCCGACAGAACAGCATCTTCTAAGTGTAGTCATGGCTGTTGCATCTATCAGCACTCTCGGGACGTCATTTGTTCAATCAAATTAGTGAAAGCTGTTCATTTTGCAAATTTGATGGAGTTAAAGCTGGTTCTTTTTGTTTTCCCAGCATGCTTTGTGGTATCACTGCTGAATATTTTTTGCTGTATTGTTTTCACATTAGTAACATTAAGACAAAAACACTTGTGCTGCCATAATTAAGCAGTATCACACGAGGGCGAGTGCTTTTTGTGAGGAGTAACACCATTTATCAGCTACAGATTGATTTATTTGTTTATTTAACCAGTTCTTTTGCTCCACCAACACATATCCTTCCACAAGTGTTGGAGCTGGCGACTTATGGTTAAGTGTAATTAACAAAGCTGAAAGTAGTTTTAAAGTTTTACCGGTACTACGCATGTTGGTCGTGGACAGTCCTGGAAATCTCATGTATCTCTTAAAATTTCCACTTAATCCACTTTAGAGTATCAGCTCTGTTTACTTCCGGGTTAAATCACAAATGCGTAGCATTAAATGGAACGGAAAGCTATGTAGGTTGTTTTTTTGGTAGCTGCTCTGTGGGTGACCTTTCATCCACCCTGCGAGTGATAATTCAGATAATTAACTATATAATGAACTTAGTGATTGTAGAATACCTGAGTTTTGTGGGGTGAAAGTTTTCTGGAAAGATGCTCATCCAGTCAGATTACTCGGTCAGAACTCACTGTTGTACACTGTCCGGCCAAAAAAAAAAAAGCCTCCCATCGAGTGTTATTGGCCTGCATCAAGTACCAGAAACACTTAAGGAAATTTGAAGTTACTTAAATTGGGTTAAGGAACTGTCCATCTCATTAAAACCTGTCAGGATAGTGCTGACCCTTCAACTTTGTAGAAGAAATGTGGACAAAACAAATGATGAATGGAGATCACTTAAATGCTTATAGTAATAGTGACTGATTGGAATTAAATAGTTTTGGGGCCATAAAAAAACTACACTTGCAATCAGAAATATTCAACCCCCTCACCACAATAGACAATATAGTGATGTTGATGAAAGATAATGAAACTTGTGAAATAACAAACAATATTTGTTGTCAATATGACAACAGAAGACTTGTTCAAATGAAAATTGTAAGTCTTGTAACACATGAGCATGTGCAGTATTATTCAACCCCCAGCTTCAGTACCTTGTG
>JAQMYJ010000013.1:7402886-7416717 GCA_030014305.1 Clarias laeviceps | reverse complement strand
ACCATTTTGATTCATACACATTCACATTCCATACAAACTTAAATAATTCTTTTGATTGTGTTAAGCTGCTTTGCGACCATGACAATTGTTAAAAGCGCTATACAAATAAAATTGAATTGAAGTGCATTACAGTGTCATACATTCTTATTTTAAAGCCTTTTCTCAGATGCAAAAACTAAAAAAAAAAAAGGTATTTCAAATGACTAAGTATAAAAAAAACAAAAAAAAAACTAAGGCACACATTAAAATAAATTTTAATATAATTTTATCGCACCTTTCCATTTTGCAGCCCACAACAGAACGATCCCTCAAATCAATGCACAGATAACTGTTTGCGTCTCCTTCCGCTCTGTGGGTGACGTAAGCGCTTCTTCTTTGTCTGTATTTACTGACAGCTTGCATCCGGAAGCACGCTGTGTCACGCCAAACAAATAATTGTGCAAAAACGTAACACAAGCTTTTAAAATTCATTAAAAGAAGCTTTGAGGAAGAAGATTTTGCCTCGAGTTACTCAAGGAATTGTTTCAGCCCTAATGTGAACATTGACTGACTGAAGCTCTTGATTTGTATTTACATAATCAAATTTCTCACACGGCTGTCATGTGGTTAACAAATTGTATTTTATAAGAATAAGAGTCTGTACAGGTGTTTCTAATGAAGTGTGCAGGAAATGTAATTGTTGTAAAAGTAGTATTGACCTGGGTGAAGACACTAAAATAACTTGATCAGTTGTGTGCAGCATGTAGAGTCAAACTATTATTATTTATTACTGCTAAATGATTTAATGCAGTTAAAGTTTGTTATAATTCTGATACCATAGAAGATCAATAGCACTGACGTATGCCTGAAGAATACCAGTGTTTTATTTCTCTTTTCTTGCACTGCTTTGATTTGAATTTTAATAAAAAATATCATATATGCAGCATAGTGCAAATAATATTTCCCAGACACGCACACGCACACAAACACAAGTCTGTGTGTATAAACATATAATATATATGTCTGCTTTGAATCGGTTTATTTATTCCAATTTATTTTCAATTTCAAACTTTCATTTGTCACATACACAACCATACACAGTATTATACACAATGAAATGCTTACACGACTGTTTGTGACCTTGAAAAGGGGGAAAAAAGCAAGTAAGGAGGCATAAATGCTTGTAGGAAAGAATAAAAGTATATAATCTGTTATCTTTTGGTTACAATAAAATAAAATGGAATAAAATAAAGTATAAGGTAGAAATATGTAAAAATGTAAGGCTGTTAAAAAGGAAAAAGTAAGAACTGTATAAATAAAGTGTATGAAGTTTGTGATGTGCAGGCTGCAGTAGTAACATAGAATGATGAGCCACGGGTGATGTCGTCCGTCTTTAAAGTACAGTAGTGCAAAAGTAGTCCTTTTGTATGTACACAATAAACCCAGAATGTGCAACCATGTATGTTTGTGTGTTCCGTGCAGATGTTTGTGTGATCCTGTGTTGTCCAGTACGTCCCACTATTATGTAATCTATGAGCGTGCAATGATGATGACGAACAGTTTGATACGTTGGCTTTATGTTGCTGTAAATCCATCCTTGTTTGTATTCATCTCTGCGTCATGTGTTCTCTCTCTCCCTGTCTTTCTGTTAGTTGGTGGTGAAGACGTATATGGACATGGATCAGGATTCTGAGGAGGAGAAACAGCAATACTTGGCTCTCGCTCTACACCTGGCCTCAGAGTTCTTCCTGCGCAACCCTAATAAAGATGTTCGGCTGCTCGTCGCGTGCTGCCTCGCAGATATTTTCAGGATCTATGCCCCTGAAGCCCCTTACACCTCTCACGATAAACTCAAGGTGCGCGCGCACACACACACACACACACACACACACATATGCACTTTAGCTAGTGAAATCAAACAATATATTAAAATAAAAAAAGTCATATTTTTTCATACCTGTTCTATAAAATATTTCACTGTTGCGTTAAGCTAAGAAATCTCGTTTCATTCAGTCTGTCTAGAGTTTTTAGCAGCACGTTGACCTTTTTTGGGTATAAAGTCGACTTTGGAACGGCTGAAAGCAGCCATGGATGTTATTTATTTTTATTATTATTTATTTATTTTATATATAAATTTTGCTCTGGTTATTTTATTTATTTATTTTTTGCATACCCTAAAAGACACTAAACATTGTAAATACTTTGCGCGCACACATTTAGTCAACAATGCCTGGGTGGTGGTAGTGATTTTATGGTTCATAGACCAGTTTGTCTGTCTGCAGGAAATATTTTTGTTCATCACACGTCAGCTGAAGGGTCTGGAGGACACGAAGAGTCCCCAGTTCAACAGATATTTCTACTTACTGGAGGTGAGGATTTCTTTCATGCATCTCATTCCATCACAAGTTCATTTGTACTCATGTTCTTCACTAGACATGTCACCTGTTTTTTTTTTTTTATTATTATGATGTAGAATCTGGCCTGGGTGAAGTCGTATAATATATGTTTTGAGCTGGAGGACTGTAACGAAATCTTCATTCAGCTCTTCAAAACTCTCTTCTCCGTCATCAAGTAGGTCATGTTTTATTACAGAATGATTGGTAGATGGCTGCACTGTAACAACACTTTCACATACTGAGCTTGTTTTCCGATGGTGCTAATTGCTGTTCTTTTAACCCCCCTCAGTAATAGCCATAACCAGAAGGTGCAAATGCACATGCTTGACCTGATGAGCTCGATCATAATGGAAGGTGATGGAGTAACACAAGAGCTGCTAGACACCATCCTCATTAACCTCATCCTGGCACACAAGGTAGAGATTTGCCAGAATCACAGACGTTAACCAGTTTTAGCACTGAGTGTGAGAAATAAGTGCCACATCTGTGGTTTTGTTGCTCTTTTGAGTGCTGCTTGCTTTTGACTCTTGTTTTTTTTTTTGTTTGGTTGTTTTTGTTTTTAATCTGCTAATAAATATGTATAGACAATCTGGTTATAACGGCGTCTCTTTGTCGTGTGTAGAACCTGAATAAACAAGCATATGACTTGGCCAAGTTGTTGTTAAAGAGGACCGTGCAGACCATTGAAACATGCATCGCCTCAGTAAGTGTTTCGTCACGTTCGTTATTTCTCTCGTTTGTTGCACCCTTCTTATTTCCTGGTGTGTTTCATTTATCCTGCACCCTGTTGTATCCGTCAGTTCTTTAACCAGGTGTTGGTGATGGGTAAGTCATCTGTGAGTGATCTGTCGGAGCATGTGTTCGACCTCATACAGGAGCTGTTTGCCATCGACCCACTGTTGCTTGTGTCCGTCATGCCACAACTCGAGTTTAAGTTGAAGGTGAGGAAGAGACACATTTTCATCAAACACTAAAATTCCATTCATCACAAAATACCCAAGACATCAAGCTTTTTCATTACATACGAAATGTTGTATTTACCAGAAAATGTAGGATGATTAAAAGGTTAATTTAACTAACATGGAATTAAAAACAATTAACATAATTTAACATTCAAAACATACAATTAAGTACATGCCTGGGATGATTCTAACTCGCACTTTGTCTCATAAAGACATGTCATCATGTTCAAGTTGGTCTTAATTACTTAATGGCGGTAAAGTGGGTTCTTACAGCCAAAAATGTCATCATGATGAATTTATCTATATTGATTGATTAAATCAGAATGATCAGGGTGTATATGAAGATCTAACCGGAACAGTTTTCTTCTTTTTAACTTCCTTTTAAATGGTGCAAATGTTTTTTGTTTTAATCTAAATTAATTGTATAATATACACGTATACAAACTATTACACAAATCTTTAGGAATTATTTCTCCAGTTTACTTGTTAGCATCATTATCTTTAGCCATGACAATTCTTTTGATCTCATAAAATAAATGAAAACCTCAGGTTAAAAAAAAAAATTTTTTACAAAAAAATTTTTTTTTGCTGCCTAAAACAACTTTTCCATTCGTCTGGGCGTTAGATGTAAATAGTGAAACAAGCCGATAGTGAGATTTATTTAGAGAGTCTGCACTGGACAGCAGCATGTCGATAGTGAAGATGAATTTTAAACCTGTCAAATGATTAACCGGCGTCGCGGTCTCTCCTTACGCGCGCGCGCACACCATTATCAAGAGTCATGATTGGCTGATCAGGGTCAGGGAGGGAGCATGCTGGAGGTAATGAGTGCTCATTTTCTTGATGACACAGGATAAGATGATTTACTCGCCCAAACTCGGATACTTGTTGGGAAGCGTCATTGTCATCGTTGAGGACAAAACATAAAGTAGAAATAACAAAGTTTTAAGTTTTTACTTTGTAGAGCAAGGTGTAAGGAATAGCCTGAGGGGATTGTTTAATCAGTGAGGGGAAAAAATTATAGAGAAATTCACTTCAATTTTATTTATATAGCACTTTAAACAATAGTCAGTTAAAAAGTGTGAGAAAACGTGTTAAACTAAAATGATCAGATTGTCCCTGATGAGTGAGCCGAGGGCGACATTGCTGAAGGAAAAACTCCCTGAGATGGCAATAGGATGAAACCTTGAGAGGAACCGGACTCAACAGGGAACCCATGCTCATCTGTGTGCAGGGATCTTGATCTGCTGTCATACTGCGTGTTAGGAGGCTGGAAGTTCAGTTTAACAGTTGATGTCTTAAAGTTAATATGGAGTCCAGTTTGTTATTTCAGGTACAAAACTGTTTCTAGGAATTTCAGTCCTGAACTATTTGTGTGACTGCAGTCATTAGAGAAATAAGGAAACAAAATCTTGGTGTAATAAATTCATATAGATAGATAAATTTAATATGAATGTTTCGACCAAAAAAAAAAAAACTTCAAATACAGATGATAACAGTTTCTAATACCCCTGGTTATGTACTGTACTGTTTAAGGCATGTTTTCACAAAATATCCATCAATCCTATAATATCCTAGAGCAATGATGGAGAAGAGCGATTAGCAGTTGTAAAGCTGTTGGCTAAACTCTTCGGTGCTAAAGATTCAGAACTGGCCACCCAGAACCGCCCTCTCTGGCAATGCTTTTTAGGAAGGTAAGCTCGGAACATTATTTAATTATTTATTTTATTTATGGTTTTTCTACTTTGCTGTATTTATTGTTATTGTTGTATTACTTTCTAAGGTTTAATGATATCCATGTGCCTGTGAGACTGGAGTGTGTGAAATTTGCCAGCCACTGCCTCATGAACCATCCAGACCTGGCTAAGGACCTTACCGGTGTGTGTCCGTCTGTGTTTATGCACATTTCGTTTAAGTGGTTGCACACAGTACAGTGTGGCTTTTTTGCTTCTGGAACTCACTGATTTATATTTGTTTGCGTCACCAGAATACTTGAAGGTAAGGTCACATGACCCTGAAGAGGCAATCCGGCATGATGTCATTGTGACCATCATCAACGCTGGGAAGAAGGACCTGAACCTGGTTAACGACCAGCTGCTGGGGTTTGTCCGAGAGAGAATGTTGGACAAGAGGGTAAGACTTGTTTCTGTAAGGCGGTTCAATCAGTACCGGGTTAGACAACATGATTGTCTCCACTAATAAGTGTTGGTACAGGATGGACAAATCTTCCCTTTTCAGACCCTTTTATAAGCAAAACAAAATACTAAAAATAGATAAAAACTCTTAAGGCTTTCTCTATTCCCGTGTTTAATAATGGTGTGAGCAAAGATATGTTAATATCTACTGCAAGGGAGAAACTTAACCTGGTATATTAAGAGCTGGATTGTTTTATATTACGCACATATTTCACAGTTGAGTTGTGTGTGTGTGTTGCAGTGGCGTGTTCGTAAGGAAGCGATGATGGGTTTGGCCCAGCTTTATAAAAAGTACTGCCTGCACCATGAGGCTGGCAAAGAATCAGCTCAGAAAATAAGCTGGATCAAAGACAAGCTGCTGCATATATATTACCAGAACAGCATTGATGACAAGTGAGTTGCTGATGAAGGCACACAAACATGTTCAGTAAAGAATAAACTACATTTAAAACCTCCCCACAAAGATCTTTTTTGTGTTTAATACTTTAAAAGTGAATATATATCTGCTTTTAATGTACCAGTCTACCGAATCCATCAACTGTCTAATTAATATTCGGTGTGTGTGTGTGTGTTAAGGTTGCTGGTGGAAAAGATCTTTGCACAGTTTATGGTTCCTCACAGTTTGGAAACTGAGGAGAAGATGAAATGTTTATATTATCTTTATGCCTGCCTGGACACCAATGCTGTCAAGTAAGTGAGAAACAAGACACTCATCTAATTCTACCAAGTTTTATTCTGGCAAAACGGTTTGTTTCAATGTTTGTTGAAAGTATTTAACATAAAGTTATGACTGTGTGTATGACAGGGCTCTGAATGAGATGTGGAAGTGTCAGAACATGCTGAGAGGGCTTGTAAGGGAACTTCTGGACCTGCATAAGCTGCCCACAGTATGAACATTACTTCCTTTATATTTCCTGAATTATTAAAATGTATCTGCAGTTTTTTCTTGGTGGTGATGGATTAAATACGTTTGTTTATTTGTTTTTTTTTTTGTTTTTTCTACAGTCTGAAGCAAACACATCAGCCATGTTTGGAAAGCTCATGACAATTGCCAGTAAGTAAACAGTCATGAACACATCCTACCGAGTTTAAAAACTTTGGTGATTTTCAATAACTCTTCATGGAGTAGTTGATCTGGTTGTATGAAGTATGAATTACATTTTCCCAAAATGCACTGCAGTAACTGCCTTAAATGTCAAATATATAGCAGGGACACCAAGGCATTTTTGAAGTTCAACATGGGGCGCTAGGGCTGTAGCCATCAAATATTTTATTAATCCAGTATTCTACCGAAAATTTAATCGATTAATCAAGTAATCGGATAAAATGTACTTTTGCTTAATTAAACAGCAATGTAAAATATATGACAAACAAAGATTAATTGGTTTTCTTTTTTGAAAAATCTACTTTTTTATTTTTTAAATGCATACAGCATTTTATCAAAAATAAACATTGTCATTATTCACAATACAAGGAACAGCTTAAAGTTGACTGAGATGAATTGTGTGCATTACAGTGTCATACATTCTTATTTTAAAGCCTTTTCTCAGATGCAAAAAATAAAGGTATTTCAAATGACAAAGTATCAAAAAAAAAAAACTAAGACACACATTAAAATAAATAATTATACAAAAACACTAAGTTGTGCAACTAAACTTTCAGAACTAAAAGTTTCTAAATCTACAGCTCAGGCATAACATAAGACTTTACTGACAATTTCTGTCATTTTCTCTTGCTGGTTTCTTCATCTCTTGGTTCGCTGATAATTTTATCGCTCCCTTCCATTTTGCAGCCCACAACAGGACGCTCCCTCAAATCAATACACAGATAACTGTTTGGCTTGGTGTGGGGTCCCCCTTCCTGAGGGCAGGAAGGCATTTTTATTACATCGTCCACAGCAGATCATTGCATGACAAAGGAAACATTTTATTACAAAAATAAAGCACATTTTTATTTACGCATAAAAAATTTTTTTTTAAAAATGTCAACCCAAAAAAAAATATTTGTAAAATATATTTATTTTTATTTAATATTTTAGTTTTTCTTTTTCAACATTAAAAGCACATTTTTATTTACACCTAAATTTTACGTTGTTTTGAATGAGGTGTAAATTTTACACATTTCTATCACACAATGAAAGCATGTTAATTACATCGTCCACAGCAGATCATTGCATGACAAAAAAAAGAATGTGATTATTTAAATTTTAAAGTTTTAAATAAAACTGAAACCTTCCTTGCCATCATCTACATTATGGAAGATAATATGCTATTCATTGTAAATCACTGAAATGAGCAAGTAATATAGTATTTCATTAAGAATAAGTTACATTCCGTAAAATAAAATGAAAAATTGGTGTCTTTTTCTTTTTTCTTTTTTTTTGCAATGTGGTAAAATAAGACATTTTTCGTTATTGGAATTTTTTTAAGCCTAGCTTTGTATACATAAAGTCTTGTCCCTAGTGCATTGGGAGAGCTGCATTTGATGTAGCAACATATCTGGTTATTTCTGTATTTCTCAACTGAAAAAGCTAGGAATCTTTCCTGCACTGAAATGCAGAATTTCACTTTTCATTTCGCTAATAGTCGTCATCGTGTAAATTTCACGGCCGCGTACATAAACCTACAACCGAGTACATATGACGCACATGCAAATTAAACCCTACACCATGTGCACCTTTCAGTGACGTAATTTTTTATTATTTTTTTTAAATGTCTATAAGAAAACGCTATGGCAAAGTATTGCCTCTGTGTGTGTACATTTAATGCAGTAGTGAGTGAGTGAGAGCTCTAGGAAAATGCAGCACAAGAATTTCAGGATGGCGCCCTGGTGGCCTGTACATACTAAATAATTTAAGTGATTGCGTAAACTTTTTCTGTGACTTTGTTTGCTGTGAAACATATTTCAAATGACTTAAATTCATATCCAGATTATGGAGTATAATTGCAATAGCACCTTCCCAGGTCGGTCTACAGGAACACAGGATCTCATTAAGAGCTGCGTACGCATTAGCTCACTTCTAAACATAGCTCCATTTCAGCTGTTCAGGGACACCTCTGAGCTCACTGATAACACACACACACCCCTGTCTCGCTTCCTTTTTCAGAGAATCTGCCTGACCCAGGGAAAGCTCAGGACTTCATGAAAAAGTTTAATCAGGTTTTGGGTGAAGATGAGAAGCTGCGCCTACAGCTGGAGCAGCTAATCAGCCCAACCTGCTCCTGCAAACAGGCCGAGCAGTGTGTGGTGAGTACATAACCAACTGACGTGTCCAAGAGACGTGTCCATCTCGAACAAAGAACAAAAAAACTGGTTAAACGGCCCCTATGACGTTTGCACCTTCAGCCCACATTTGCACATGGTCTACACATTCTGCTTGTGACTGGACATCGATATTTCTAGCAGTTTTCTATTTTAAGTTTACTATATTTGTATAATTTTTACTGTTTTATCCTTCTCATACTTTATATTAGTTATTTGAATATTTTCTTTTTATACTCTTTTTCTTTTTTTGTTTGTATTCTTTTTTTCAGATTCTTCATTTATTTTTTTTATTTAATCTTATCTGTTATCTGGATTTCCTTTTAATTTGAACCAGTGTCCCAAGATTTCTATAAAAGACTTCATTAAAAAGTGCATGGTTTTATATTTTATTTTACAGAATTTAGTAATTTATTGTATTTTAGTAAATAAATAAACATTTGCCTGTATTTAAAGATGATGTGGCATTCTGCTGACATTTAAGGAATTTCATAGAGCACACAATTTTGATGCAAGAGTATTTAATCCTAAGAAAAACAACAACTCTGAAGTTTAATTAAAAATTACATTGTGTAAATTTTCACATTGTGGTTAATTTTAAATGCATCAGCATTACACTTAAACACTAGTTAGTCTGACAGAAGGTCCAGAATTTTACTGAAATAAATTTTTTTTAAGGTTTTTTTTTTTTTCCCCGTCCTTCTTTACAGAGAGAGATAACACGCAAGCTGACGTACCCCAAGCAACCTACAAACCCCTTCCTGGAGATGGTTAAGTTTTTGCTGGAGAGAATTGCCCCTGTGCACATCGACTCTGAAGCCATCAGGTATACCTGGAAAACCTCAAATTTTGGATGTGTTCAAAAAAATGCATATTTTTATAGTTTAAACCCTCAATATGCCCCTAAATATTCTCTCAAGTTTTATTTTAAACATGGTTTAATACATTACCCTTAACAAAAAATAAATAAAAAGAGTGTAAGTACAGAAATAATTCTTTTGATTGTGTTAAGCTGCTTTGGGACAATGTCAATTGTTAAAAGCGCTATACAAATAAAATTGAATTGAATTGAATAGAACTGTACTGCTGTGTCTCCCGCAGTGACTGAATGTAAAATACCGATGTTACTCCTCTATATGTACTGTGTTTTCTTTGGTATCAGTACTGTACGGTAAATACGGTAATAATTCACTGTCACAAGCCACGTCTTCCTCTACAGTCGCTTTGTGTTTCTCCCTACAGTACAAAAAAACTTGCACAGTATTATTTTGTATGGAAATTGAGCTGATTAAATAAATAAAATATTAATTTACATTAATATTAATATTATAAAATGAGTAAATTATATACTTCCATGAAAAAGGGCAAAAATTGCGGAGGATATTAGCAGTTTCCGCAAACAATTATTAGGTAATTATGCATAGTTTGACATTTTCCCTACTCCCTTTAAATTAACTGTTCAATTGGACCAGGCTTAGTTATTTATTTATTATGTGAGACATCTACTGGAGACAGGCTCTAACTACAGGTATTGAATCCGCCATCTGGTTTCTGCAGTAACAGTCATTGTTTTATACGTGTAGTGCGCTGGTGAAGCTTTTAAATAAGTCGATTGAAGGCACTGCTGATGATGATGATGAGGGAGTTACTCCTGACACGGCCATTCGTGCTGGACTGGAACTACTCAAGGTAAACAAACAAACTTCAAGTCATTATTAATTACAGTTAAGTTAGCATTGTCATTTAGCACATCATTTATTATTGACTAGCTGATAAATTATTCTAAAATTTCTTTTTGTATTGTCTTTTTATTATATGAAAGTATTGTTTTAGACATTATTATTATTATTATTGTTGTAGTAATTGTTGCAAATGCTTTGGCCATTACAAAAAAATTTAAATTTGATGTTTTTCCTGGTTATTATATTCATCATTTGAACTACAGTACTTAGGAAGTACAGATTTTACAAATACCTGCGTTAGCCCTTTAAATTACACGTTTTAAAGATATATTCAGCGATATTCTCTAAACAACGTCACCATAGTTTGTATTTGTGCCCCGCTCTTAGGTTTTGTCTTTCACCCATCCCACATCATTCCACTCTGCTGAGACGTACGAGTCTCTTCTGCAGTGTCTCAAAATGGAGGATGATAAGGTGGCAGAAGCCGCCATCCAGATCTTCAGAAACACAGGACAGAAGATTGAGAGCGAGCTGCCACAGATCAGATCGTATGAGCGCACTTAAGCACTTCTAGACTTTTTTGTGACCCTTTGCAGTAAACGTAGTTTTATCTAATTAATCCGACATACGATTTCAAGGATTACTTTTGTTTGATCCCTTTCTTTTTTTTCTTTTTTTTTTTTTTTTTAGGACTCTTATTCCCATACTTCACCAGAAAGCCAAGCGAGGGACCCCACACCAAGCCAAACAGGCAGTGCACTGCATCCACGCAATCTTCCACAACAAAGAAGTCCAGCTGGCTCAAATATTTGAGGTGGATTTAAAACAGTATCTCTAGAAACTTTTGAATTTCACTTTAAAACACAGATAATATGAACAAGTCTGTTTTTGAATGTTGAAGGCGCTCAGTGTTCACTTTAATGTGACGCCTGTACACCTGTTCAGTTATGCATTCATCCCATCTACAAGTCATGCGGCAGCGGTAATTTATGTACGTACACAACCGCTTAAAAATTTGGGGTCACTTTGAAAACAATGCTGAAGGTGTCCAAAATACCTAATAATCTCCTCTAAACAGTTAATATTGAGATGGTTCTGCTACTTCTGCTCTGTAAATCCTTCATAATGGCTCTAATCTGAGGTGCTGTTTGTTAATTGATGATTTCTGAGGCTGGTGACTCTAAATGAACTTCTGCAGCAGAAGGAAAGTCTTGGTCTTGTTTTCCTGGGAAGGTCTTCATGAGAGACAGTTTCATCATGGTGCTTGATGGGTTTTACAAATGCACTCGACACAAAACTGTTCTTGTGAGAACTATTCCAGAAAGGCTGACCTTCATGTCTTAAAATAACAACTGACTGTTGTTGTTGTTGTTATATAATTACCTAATTCCATATGCATTAATAATTTTGAAATCTTCAGTATTGTTGTAGAATGTAGAAAATAAATCACTAAACAAAAACAAAGAAATTTGCAAGTGACCCCAAACTTTTGAGCGGTCGTGTACAGGGAAAGAGCTTCAGTTAATTAAACATAAACCAGCATGTTGCGTGAAGCTCGCAGACCGTGTGTTGTGTGAAAATCCAAGATTTCTGAAATACTTCAACCTGCCAACGAACATGCCGCGGTTAAAACACCCGAAGCTTTTGACCTGTCTCAATTGTTGTTCGGAGTGAAATGGATGGTGAGTGACGTATGAATAACTATCGTTCCCTTAACGATATCTCCCCCCACCCCCATCTGTCTCCATAGCCTTTGTCTCGGAGTCTGAACGCTGATGTCCCGGAGCAGCTGATCACTCCTCTCGTTTCTCTCGGTCATATCTCCATGCTGGCTCCAGATCAGTTTGCCTCACCCATGAAGTCCATTGTAGCCAACTTCATTGTGAAGGATCTGCTGATGAACGACAGAGTGAGTTAATAAGGGGTTCATTTTTGCCTTATGTTTAAATTTTTTTTTCTCCCTCTATATGGTGCTCAGAAGTCTTTTCTTCTTTTTCTTTCAGTCTGTGGGCAGTAAGAACGGTAGACTGTGGACAACTGATGATGAAGTTTCTCCAGAAGTTTTGGCAAAGGTGCGTTTAGCATTTTGTTACGTGGACCGTTGAAGCCTTGCAGTTGTAGTGTTTGTGTCTAAAGCTTTTACCATCTGTTTCAGGTTCAAGCCATTAAGCTGCTGGTGCGATGGTTGTTAGGGATGAAGAATAACCAGTCCAAATCAGCTAACTCCACTCTCCGACTGCTCTCCGCCATGCTGGTCAGCGAGGGAGATCTCACGGAACAGAAAAAGATCTGGTAGGCAAAGTTCAGGGGTCACAGCTACACACATGAATGACAAATTATGCTCTTATTTTCTCGTAATGATTTAGTCTTAGATTCGATTAGGAAAGATGTAATGATGTATGGTAATGTGCAACATGAGCTAAAAAAAAAAAAAAAACATGAGCCACCTGATCATAACCGAAATATTTCATGACCTTTTGCTGTGATTTTTTTATTTTTTTATTATTTTTTTTTTTTGGCAAAAATGAGGGTAAATAAATTGCTCCAGTCTCTTTGATTAAAGTCTTTTTTAAAAAAATTTTTTTTATTGACACATGTACACATACATGGTACACTCCTCTTTTTTTTTTTTCGTTTCTTTTTTCTTCTACCCATTCCCCCCTCCCCCACAAAGTGCTTCAGTCTCTCTGGTTAAACGTCTCTCTCGTTTCTGTCTGTGCAGTAAGTCAGATATGTCTCGGCTAAGACTGGCAGCAGGCAGTGCCATTTTGAAACTCGCACAGGAACCCTGCTACCATGATATCATCACACCAGAACAGTTCCAGCTCTGTGGACTTGTCATTAATGTGAGTTTCTCTCTCAAACACACACACACACACACAGTAAGTCCCCGACTTACGAACATATGAGTTATAAATTCCCGCAGATCGAATTTAGTCAAGTGGATTGGTATGCTTTTGGATAGTTTAGTGGTTAAGGCATTTGACTATGGTTTGGAAGGTCCTAGGTTCAAATCCCACGACTGCCAAGTTGCCCTTGATTGAGGCCCTCAGCTGCTCAGATGTAGAGCTGTAGCTATCGAATATTTTAGTAATCGAGTATTCTACCAAAAATGTAATCAAATAATCGGATAAAATGTACTTTTGCTTAATTAAACAGCAATGTAAAATATATGAGAAACAAAGATTAATTGTTTTTCTTTTTAGAGAAATTTACTTAAATTTTTTAAATGCATACAGCATTTTATCAAAAATAAACGTCATTATTCACAATACAAGGAATAACTTAAAGTTGACTGAGATGAATTAAGTGCATTACAGTGTCATACATTCTTATTTTAAAGCCTTTTCTCAGAT
>JAQMYJ010000013.1:7384915-7400854 GCA_030014305.1 Clarias laeviceps | reverse complement strand
GTGTCACGCCAAACAAATAATTGCGCAAAAACATAACGCAAGCTTTTAAAATTAATTAAAAGAAGCTTCGAGGCAGATGATTTTGCCTCAATCATTTTTTGTAATTGAATTACTCGAGGAATCGTTTCAGCTCTACTCAGATGTATAATGAAATACAAATGTACTGTAAGTCGCTCTGAATAAGGGGCGTCTGCCAAATGCCTTAATGTAATGTAATGAGTTGCTGTATATATGAAACTCACACCATTATGTTAGGGATGTGTTTGTCCGTATTTTAAAATGCTTTTAAAATCTTTTTTCTCACAGGACGAGTGTTACCAAGTTCGTCAAATATTTGCACAGAAGCTACACATGGCTCTGGTGAAGCTGCTGTTGCCCCTGGAGTACATGGCTGTGTTCGCTTTGTGCGCTAAAGACCCGGTTAAAGAGAGACGTGCCCACGCCCGACAGTGCCTACTGAAGAACATCAGTGTCCGTAGGGAGTACATCAAACAGAATCCCATGGCACAGGGTAAGGATGTGAATACGTACTGCACACATACACAGATATTATGTGTTATTGATTATGATGATATTGATATTGACACTTCTTGAAACTGTAAAACAATCATATATAGTACAACACATTTAAGATGTTTTTCAGTTGAGAAAGTGATTCAAGTCATAGTTGATGTCATGGAGATGTTTGTGGTTTGTTCCCTGATGACTTGTGACTGCAGTCACGCAGTAGTTCAGGACTGAAATTACTACAAACAGTTTTGTGTCTGAACCTCCTAATAATAAAAGTGAACTCCATATAAAGTCAAACACGTCTTCTGGTTATATAACTGCAGATCAATCCCTGCTATGTTATCACCCACATGAGGATGGGTTCCCTGTTCCACTCAATGTTTCTTTCTATTCCCATCTCAGGGAGTTTTTCCCGTGTCTCCATTTCCCTCAGCTTGCTAATCAGGGACAATCTGATGATTTTGATTTATTTCCTCACACGTTTCATACTAATTTCCTTTTTAGATTCATCTTTTTGATTCAAGCTGCTTTGTGACCGTGATCATTGTTAAAGGCACTGTATAAATAACACTGAACCGAATAGTCTTATTTGCATGTATGCTTACGGAATTTACAGGAACTTAACAGTGAATTAACCCAAAGGTGGTTGAGGAGAGTGTAGTGTGGAAAATACAAAAGGAATCTAAAGATCTTGGTGTCAGTACAGGGGTCTTGCCGTGGTCTTTTTGGGGCAAATATCCCCCCCCCAACCGTTCTTCCATGAAAGTAAGGAAGCTCCCTGCCAGTGTTGGCTATTTAAAATATTTTTGCTGTTTTCTAAAATGTTTCTGCATATCTTTCAGACATTGACAGAGTAGGCAAATTGATGTTCTCTTATATAAATGCGGATGCATTATAGAAAATAAGTATTTCCTTGTTGCTAAATCCAAGGTAAAAGTAGAGCTTGATAATGTTCTACTCCAGGTGTAATGCAAAAACAAGTGATGTCTGCACAACCTTGTGTGTATATGTGTATACAAGGTTTCTTTGCTTGATAGAAGAAACTGAGTATTTGGGATCAATATGGGGTTATTAAAAAATGATTTGAAAGGGGAGGGGCAGAAAATGTACGAGTTTAAAATTCAAAATTTTCAAGTTGTAAGTTGAAATTTTTGAGGGGGGAAAAAACTTGAAATTCTGAGGGTTTCTTTTTTTACTCAAATAAAAAAATAATAATTCAATGACTTTTTTTTTTTTTTTTTTCTTTTTAATCCTATATTGGCTCTCATAAATACTATGTCGTACATTTCAGGAATAGCTGTGTCGGTCCACTGTCTCTCTTGTCGGTTTAACTGTGAAGTGGACTTATCAGTTTACTCTACACAGACGCTGTACATGCAAAGCAGTACAAAGGGTTAGCACGCTAGCAAAACGGTAGCATGTGTATATCATCATATGCTTCAGATGCAGGACGTTCCATAAAGTTCTGTTCGCTGGGACTCTGGAACAACGCCAGGTCTGACAAAAAGTTCCCTCAGTGCATCCCTAGGATTATGTTGCTGCCCAGGACACCTCGAGATGCATTTGTATTCACACCCAGACCACCTAAAAAAACTCTCGGGCATAATTGACCGCATTCACGTCTGTAGAATTAGTTCTGAACAACTATGATCAGCTCACATGGGTGGCATGTTAGTGTCAGGTGTGAACCTTTATTGTACCAATCAAATTACGTAGCAACTTCTTTTGAATGCAGTGGTAAAACGTAAACACGCCTCGTGTCCTCCATCTTGTTTTTCAGAGAAGCTCCTGTCCCTTTTGCCGGAGTATGTGGTGCCGTACATGATCCACTTGCTGGCACACGATCCAGACTTCACAAAACCACAAGACTTCGAACAGCTCAGAGATATCAAAGAGTGAGCGCTCCTCATATACTTCCATGTACAGAGATCGAGATGTTTTGCAATGATAATGTCTGACTACTTCAGAGGGGTGGTGTGGTGTTTTAACCTTCATCTCTCTCTGACTCGTACCAGGTGTTTGTGGTTCATGTTGGAGGTGCTGATGACGAAGAATGAGAACAACAGTCATTCATTTTTAAGGAAGATGGTGGAAAACATCAAACAGACAAAAGATGCTCAAGCACCCGATGATCCTAAAGCCAATGAGGTCAGCGAGCTTCAACGTTCTGCTGCGTTCTTTATGCACCTACAATTTTCATATAATTTTTTTTTTTAGCTTTTTTCTTTACTTGAAGTTCTTCGAGATGGTTTTCATTTTGTTTCTCTTATTTCGAATAGAAACTGTACATCGTTTGTGACGTGGCACTGTTCGTCATCACAAATAAGAGCACTTCCTGTCACTTGGACTCACCCAAAGACCCTGTGCTGCCCATCAAGTTCTTCACTCCACCTGATAAGGTAGTGGTTTCTTCATAATTAAACAGCATTTAATTTAACAATGAATCATTTAAACCCGTTGAGAAATTATGCACACACGCGCACACACGCGCACACACACACACACACACACACACACACACACACGCGCACCAGTCACCATAAATTTAATAACAATGTCCAGGGGAATTAAATAACACATACTAGTAAACTAGTCCCAAGGCTCAAGCGTTCCTGCACTGGCTGGGGCCACAAAGGGGTAGCGGGGGAGGAACACACCTTTTAAGAAACTTATGTCAAATTTGTCCCCTTAATAGTTGCTTCTGTGTCATTCCAAATTTCCTTTGATCAGTTTGTGTTGTGTTTAACGGCTAACATGAACTACAGAGATAACGTGCTTCTAACACGAGGCTTGAATCCCAAATCCCTCTCTCACCCCTGAACAAGAGCATCGCAGGACCAATGAAAATCCAGGTTATGAATTTCCGCGGATACGAATGGATCTACTTCTGGTTCAATGAAGGAAGTAGCTCACATGTATTCCTGCATACACTGCAGTGCACCAGATACCAATATATACTGATGGTGAATAATCCTAATTTCGGAAAATCCTCAACAAAAGAAAGCTGTGAACTGAGACAAATTAATGTCCGGGATTCCCCTCGAGATTTAAAGGTGCAGAGACGGTTAAATTTTACTGAGAGATTCTTCCCCGTAGGCGCAGTTACAGTTTTTGCCACATGATGGCAGTGTGGGGAAAGGGGACAAAGATTTAGTCAAGTGGATTGGTATACGCTTTTTACACTAGTGTTAATTTTGTCAACGAAGATAATGACGAAAAACATTCGTTGACGACGTTTTTTCCTAGTACTAAGACGAGACGTCACAGATGGATATCAACTAATAAAACATCTGTCTTTATTTCCGTCAACATCTAATATTCACAATAATTTTCCCGGGTCACGGTGCATAGCATATCGGGAGTAGTTTGTGCGCACAGTGACGAGATATTACAAGCTCAGTCGTCTTTCTTACTCGGACGAAAGAGAAGAGACAATATCTGCGGCCATTTTCTTTATATTGAACCGGAGGGAAAAAAGCCGATGTGCAGTAATCTCGGAGGGGAAACGGTGTGGGCACACAATTGCTGGGAAAAATACCACAAACCTGAAGAGACGCATCAGGGCATACCATAATAATCACCCAGTTTTACAGCCTCTTTGTTGTTATTGTTACCACATTTTAACATAATTATGTTGATGTATTTTATTTTATAGTTAAACCATTGACAAACACATTAAGCTAATAAGTTATCAAATGATTGTGACCCATAGGAGCTACAACAGACCAAGTGTGTAAATTCATATAAAAAAAAAAAAAGTTCCAAACACTGTCCATATTGCTCCTATTGTTTTGTAGTTTAAAAAATGTGGACATGCAGCAGTTGTTGTGATGGTTAAAAATAAATATAATTAGCTTAAAACATCAGACGAAAAAATTTATTTAAAAGGTTAGCATAATTATTTTGTGAAAAACCTTTTAAAAATGGTTTTGGCTAGATTAGACTGACTGTAGGGTTAATTAATAATAATCTTATTGCTAAAACCTTTCATTGACTAAAACTAGACTAAAATATTTAAAGGTTCCTTTGACTGAAACTAGACTAAAATGTCCAGACTATTAGTTGACTAAAACTTGACTAAACAAAAATAGGATAAGATTGACTAAATATGATAAAAACTAACAGGAACATTTATCCCAGGACGAAGACTAAATTTGAAAATAGCTGACAAAATAAACATGAACATACAATGTAAAGTACAAGACTTACTTTGTTGGACTTAAGAACAAATCAGACTTACGAACGTGCTCCCGGAACAGAACTTGTTCGTAAGTCAGGGACTTCCCCAGAACAGTTAGTTAGCTGTTAATTAGCTGCTTGAAACATCAGTATTATTCAACGTTGCTTGCACAGAATTTTACAAACTATACTATGGTGGCTGGCTTCGTGTCTCAAACCCATCAAAACACATCCTGGCCTTCACCTGCTTTCTCCAGGGAAGAGAATTGGGATAAAAACACTGAGTTGTTGTCTTTCTCCTTGTAGGACTTCATCAACGATAAAGACTATCTCTCTGCTGAGGCCAGAACCGTCCTGCTCACTGGAAAAATTCAGGTGAGCTCCAGATGTGGCAGATAATGTGATGTATATACTGTATGTTTAAAAAAAAGTATATATCCTTTTTGTATAAAAATTTAAAGTTTAAGTCATGATTTGTGAGCAGTTTATAAGCCATCATTGTTGTATAAAATAAGACACAGCATTAAAAAAAAAAAGTGTCTCTGACTTGCTACTACTCTTCAATATTACTAACAAATGTATTGGTTTCTTTTATTACAGCAACAGCCGAAGCAGACAGGAGTGTTAGGAGCCGTGAACAAGCCTTTAGTGGTAACTACAGTACGCAGACCTTATACTAAAAGCACGGTTTCCAACACGGGAAGCAACGCCAGCACCAACTCCCAGCCCATCTCTCCAGCAACTCCTAAGAACAAGTATGGAACTAAGTTTTGTTGAGTTTGTTTTTTTTTTTGTTTTTTTTTTGTGTGTTTTCAACTTTATTGACCAGCATAACATGCTAACGTGCTAATCAGAGATTAACACATTAAGATGATTTTGTAATTTCTTTGAGCCCACTAACATGAAAAACACTCACCTTCTTTATATTTCCTCCTGATGAAGGGACGTGAGTTCTAATCCATCAGAGGCAGGAGCAAGAGAGAATGAGGAGAATCCACAGATAGTGAAAGCAGACGGCGGGAAGAAGGTGAGCTTATTCATAAAGCGCCGAAGATCCACGAGTCACCAAACGCATACTGTATATTATTTGCAGTATTTTGCTCCTTTTTATCTTTGGAATTCGTGCAAATGCGAATAGTATAAAAAGTCCACATACTTAAATTGTTGCTAAGTAGTAGTTAAGCGTATGAGAAATTTTCAGAGAATTGAAAGACCGAGTTGATTGTATACTGGAGATAATGGTTTTTAAAAAATGTGCCTGCGGCAGAGGGAAGAAATTAACCTTTTCTCCCTCGCCTTGTTGTCAGGAACATCAGCGCAGGCTTTTTCAGGCTCAAACAATATCCAGTGTTTAGCTACGGTTTTCCAGGCCGATAAAACATCTGGCTGTGGTTGAAGAATACTGGAGCAGGTCACACAGACATTGTGCAGAACAGGATTGTGCGGTCTCTGGTCGTCATGTCCTGTAAGTCTGGACTGTTTGGGGACCAGGACAGGATTTTACAAGAAACGTGTCCCGTAAAAAAAAAAAGCTTTAATTATACTGAGTGCCCGCTGTGCAAGTGCTTGGTTTGCAGTGTTACCAGAGCGTCTATTAATTAACATCACCTGACCAGGAAGATTGAAGAATTACATGAATGATGAACTAATAAATCGTTTTTATATTTAAAAAAAAAAAAAAAAACACAATTGTTCTGCCTTTCTAAACAAGTAACAAGATCCATCTAAAGTTTAGAGCTTTTGCTTATGGATCACTAACCAGTTATATGCTGTTTTTTGTTGTTGTTGGAAGAGGAATTTTGTTTTTAAGGAGCAGCAGTACACACTCGAAATAGAAACAGTGCATGCATTTGTAATCAGCTCCTCAGTGTGTTGGCGGTCAGGGAGAGAGGTTGGGCTTAAGTGAAAATTTTTTCTAAATACCTGAAAACATAAATTTTTCTATTTAGTGTCCTCCACCCTGTAATCCAGCTGTTTACGGCTTTAGACTCGTTACTAGAGTAAAGACGATTAATAGAATCTGCTCCTGCTGAACAGCTGTTGAAACACTGTTTCTCCTCATTTCACCGTTTGTATCCAATAAACTCTGTCTGTCTGTGTGTGTGTTTCAGGCTAGTTGAGCTGATTTTGTGTGTCCCCCCCCCCTTTTTTTTTTTTACATTTTCTTCTCTGTCTCAGGAGGAAGCAACAACACCGGCCCAGGCGAGCGGGAGGAAGCGCAACGCTCCGGCGACCGAGGGAACGGAGAACAGCGTGACCCCGAATCCTGTCGCGGCGTCACAGCCTCCCCCTAACAAACCCCGCCGAGGGAGACCCCCAAAAAACCCAGCAGCAGCAGCAGCCAATAAAGACAAGGAGGTCACGACTACACCTGGGAGCGGGGCGGGGCGGGGCAGGAAGAGGGCAACACCCTCCCAGGATTCCACCTCGACAGGCTCAGCTGAACCAATCAGTGGCAAGATACCAAAACAACAGAAAGAAACCGATTCCAAGCGGGCGGGACAACAGAGGCAGATTGACCTACAGAGGTAAATAAATTTTTTGTTTTTGTTTACGTTCCCAGTGCAGTGTCAGGTTTTACTTATTGTTTAGGTTTATTGCCATTGAAAGTAAACATGACTGACTGTAATTATGTGACTGTGGCTACAGGCGCCTTTTCCCAAAAGCGACGAGGCTAACTAAACCTGATGAAAGTCTGTTCAGCCATAAAGCCCAACATCAGCTAGCATATGGAAGTGAAGGAGAAACGGAGAGAGATCCGTTATCAAGCCCAGACGGCTTCCTTTCTGTCAGTCAGTTAGTTGAGGATCAGGGCAAACCCACCAGCTCGGAGCACCCGAGAAAGACAGGAGGGGAAGGAGGAAGTGTCCATGGAGCAGGACAGGAGCAGCTGGCAGTGAGTGTCAGACAGGTTACAAGATGATAAACAGAGCATCAGCCAGTGTTGCTTAACTATGAGTATCAGAAAAGGCTTTAATTAGCGATACAACTGATGCGTTAGTGTGAACGAGATGTGTTGTATGTGTGAAAACTCTCATGTACATCTCTCTCTCTCTCGCAGGTAAAGCGACGGTCTACAAAGGTCCGGCTGTACAGCCTAACTGCCCTACACATGCCCCGTTACACACTCAAACGCTCTTTCGCTTCTGATGTGAACTGCACACACACGATTCTCCACACATCTACTTGAAAACAGAAGTGTGTGTGTGAGAGTGCACACACATCGACTCACCATCTGAACTGTTCCGCAGCCCTCGACTTTAAACAAGCGAGGATTGAGATGTTTCGATTCTATCGAGCGTTACGATACACAGACACGACGACACTGTTCTCTCCCAATCCCCCCCCCCCTCCCTTTTTCTCTCTTATGATGTTTGATTTCTTTAACACTGTCTGGAGCCATTTTTAAAAATGAGTATTTGAAAGTAAAAGATAGTTTTAATCTACCATTGCTTATTAAATGCCTGGAAAGATTTGTTGGTTCCTGTGCATTCTCTCCTGCTCTGCTGGATTGTTCCAGTCTGTCCTGCCTTTTTGTCACATTAAAAGACTTTTTTTCTGTGCAAAACAGAAAATGTGTTCAGGGACAGGAAACATGTAATGGTTACTGTAATAAATTTTTTTTTTTAACGGTATCCCTTATATGAACACCAGGAAAGAATCTGGCCTGGTCCGAGATCAGACATCTTTTTGCATATTTTTTTTTTTAAATCCCAAATCTGTATATGAAGTTAAATCTATGAAATCCTGCTCTATTGTTGCAGATGTGGCATTTCTCTACTTGTGTATGTGGTTTTAGGTTCAAAGCAGTTAGGCTAGTTATTCACATTTCTTCAACTGCATTGTATGCAAGTTCAGAACTTGCAGTTAAATTCCTTGATTTAATCAAACACGGCAGAGAAAATATTTGCCGCTTTTTTTTTCTTTTTTTTTAAATCCTGTTTTGTACAAAGCATAAAAATGCAAGAATTGGGCTTCTCGATCTCCTTCCTCTCAGTTCAGAGGCGCGAGTGATGCTGTAGAATTTTTATACAGACAATTTTGAGCTGGGAAATGTTCTGATGCAGGAGCCATTGTTCTGCATTAAAAAAAAAAAAAAAAAAAGTAATGGTTTGAAAGTGTTTTTTTTTTTTGTTTTTTTTTTCCCCTTCAATTTTTTAAAACTGTTTCGTTCTTTTAGGATGGGTCTGTTTTATCCTTAGTTTGTCTGTTAAAAGAAACAAAAAACAATGAAATACACACACCTTTTCATTTTTCAAGCATTTTTTATTCAAAGAAATGATAGTTTCACAATAAATAACCATGCTTGTACAGATTGCTTAAATTTCGACTTTTTTTTCCCCACTTCCTGTCACCCCTCTCCCCTCCCACCCATTTTAGCTGTTTCTTCGTGCAATATTGAACACAGTCATTACTACAGGAAGACAGACATTTTTTTTGTTTTTGTTTGTTTTTCATACAAAACAGAAACCCAGCCATCAATGGTGCACTGAGAGGATGACCAATAATTAAAGTAAGAGACTTGGCATTTATGTACAAGTGAAAGGTTGTGTGTAAGAGTGAGTGCACACACAATAGTGAGAATGAATTTGAATTTAATCCTGCTATTTTAAGGATTTGAACATGGATAGAGAGTTAGACATTCTGCTCCAGCACATTTGATATGTAGCTCATGGGTTTTTTTCCCTTTGGAATCTAAAAGGCAACAAAAATTTAAGCAAATCTATTCCGGGAAGGGAAAAAAATGTCAATAGTAATAATACACACTTAACTGTATTTCTAAGCCTGCTGCTATTTTAAATCTGAGTGATGTTTATTCCCTGGAACAGTCTGTGTCTGATTATAGGAGAGAAATGCAAGTATTGGATACTTTGAAGTAATTGATCCAACCTTCAGAAAAGTTGTCAAGAATATTAACTGAAATTAGACAAATCTGGCTTCAGAATCATTCAGCAACATGAAGTCTCTTAAGTTTTTTTTTTTTAGTTTGTTTTTGCATAACTGATGAAACTGCTGCTTCTACAAATTTAGGGGTGCTATATAATTTCATAAAGAAAATTTCTGCAAGAGGATTTCGAGCTGTCAACAATAAAGGGAAGATCAGAAAAGGCAGCATGAATATGACGTCACTCGAAGGTGAAAATAATTACAAGTTACACTAACATAAGGCTCAACAAATAAAAAAATTTTATTCCCCTTCGTTTCAGGACTGGAAGAAATATTCAACCATACACCAAAAATCAGAAATCAAATGTTCTATATTACACCATATCATCTGGCCAATTATCGACATCAGGTTTGTGTGTAAATGTTTAAGTTTTATGCAAACAGTGCAGGATGCTCGATCCTAATCAACTTTCTCCTTAGCAAATTGGCAGAACTTTCCCCTCGCAATGTGCACTTAGAAAAACTATCACTTCCTCCCCCTTTTTTTTTATTCTGAATGTTTACACACCTTTTAATATACCTATGTATATACACACACACTTTCTTTCACCCATGCAAGCAGCTGTTTTTTTTTTTCTTCTTCTTCTTTTGGAGCATCTAAAGTGGCAGTCAGTCATACAGGCTTCCCTTCATTTTGGTTCTTTTCAGAAACTGGACCACAGGCATGAGAGAAAAGTGGAAGATGCCATCGTATGGCTTTTAAAAAGACCGATTAAACAGCAACAACTGCACAGTTGTACGGCGGCAGGGTCGAAATCAGTTCGTGACGAGGCGCTTTCTTGCTTCATCGCGTAATTTGGCTCGAGCTAGTGAGGAATTTGCGAGATTTGCATTAGCTGTGGGATTCTAAGTCGTCTCTTACTGGTGATCCCCCATGATGTGTGCACACTCGATTTTTGGAGCAGATTTTTAAAACCTGGATCGGACCAGGCCAGTCTTTGTTCTGTTTACACGGAGCTGATCTCAATACATGCACTTAGATGGGGGAAGAAAGGTGAATTGTGAAATTGTGGCCTAAAGATGATGTGTGAAGTCTCAGTTGCTGAGCAAAAGTTCTGTTGCCGTCTCCACGTCCCACGACTTCGAAGACAAAGCTACTATTACTGCGTTCTGGAATTTCATAAAAAAAAAGGAGAGAAATGACAATCAAGCAGCTTATTAGGTTGAAATTTAGTGCAGTGCATGTATTTTGACTTTAAACAGCAATTTTACAAATTTTGAAGAGGTCATAAATAGGTTTTTATCCTCCCCCCCCCCAACTAAATAAACTTTCTCCTGTGGCTGTTTGAACAAAGCTTGACCATATTTATATAATAATCACTTCAAGGCACACGGAGGAAATATCAACGTCAGGCCAAATGAATCAAATTGACTAGTGGCACACTGATGGGTGTGGGACAGATTTAAAGATTTTATAATGGATGTCAGGTCATGAAATACCAAATGAATGAGTTATGTAAAAGTTTACCTAGGAAATAATTTTAAAATATCTGTTCATTTCAAAATTAATTCAAATCAAATTTTAACAATTCACTTTACTAAAATAAAGTTCATTTACACCCACTGGCCACTTTTATTAAATACACCTGTTCAACTGCACTTTAATGCTAATATCTAATCAATCACATGGCAGAAACTCCAGAACTGGCAGAATGCTGAAGGAAAGCTGATTTAAAAGACTTTGAACGTGGCGTGTATGTTTGGGTTTACGCTGACCAGAATTTTGAAAAAAAAAAAAAAAGACTGGAAAAAACGTTGCCTCTCGATTTCTGCTGCGATTTTCACATGGTAAGGTCAGAATTTGAAAGCATGGATACATACCGTCTTGTATCAACAGGCTGGTGGTGTAATGGTACGAAGGATATTTTCTTGCCACACCTTCAGTATTATTTAAAAGCTACAGCTTTACCCGAGTTTTGCTGCCGAGCGTGTTCATGACCACAGGATAACACGCCATGTCAGAAAGTTAAAAATATCTCAAACATGACATGTTTACAGGGATCAAATGACTTGAGTGAGTGAGGGAGTGAAGTCACATGACTCAAATGACCACGATGTCACCAGATCCCAAACCGATGGTGCACCATTGGGATGTGGTGGAGGCAGAAATTCACATCATAGACGTGCAGCGACTGAGTGATGCAATCATGTCAATATGGACCAGAATCTCTACGGAAGGCAAAAGGGGTCCAACACAGTACTGGCAGGGTGTATTTAACGAAGTGGCCGATGAGTACTTACAAGTGTCAGGACACACTGCACAGCTATATTGCTTATTACTTAAATCAAACACACAAGATAAATAAATAGATGAATTCCCCTCATAATGAAGAATACGACTTAAATACATTTTGCTGCAGCACACAAGTTAAAAATCCTGACATGGACAGTTGTGTGTTTATTTCAGGTACTTACTTTGTCAAAGCCCATGGCACACAGTTTGTCTATTTTGCGTGTGTATTCGGGACTAGAGACGGGCGCGCCGGCGTAAACATGAGACCAGAGCCGAGCGGTCTGTTTGAACATCTCAGGATTCTGTTTATACTGAAAGAATCAAAGTACAAAGTGTTACACAAACACCACAGAGTTAATCTTTTTTTTTTTTTCCTACTGATCAGTTCTGTTCATTAGTCAGGATTAAGAAGACGCCCGAGACTGAACATCTACACTAGACAGGTTTACTCTAAGACTCAGCAGGCTTAAATATCCGTCCAGTACATTCCATAGTGATCCCACACCCACACACACACCTACCTGATTGGCTACGACAGCGTCCTGAGGGTCATCGGGCTCGGCTGCAGCTAGTAAAGCCTGGAGTGAGAGCAAAACCGTGCGCAGAGTCATCGCCGCGGCCCTGCAGAGAGTCAGAGTGAGAGCAGGTACCCATCTGTTAGTGCACCTTTTTTTTATTATTTTTTTTATTAGAAAGCATAACTTCACTCTGAAGCTAATCTGGACATACAGTAGCTAGAGAGTGTGATCTACAGTGGTGTTAGCACTAAAGCAACCTGGTCTGTTTGACCACAATGTAAGGAGGTAAAGCTCAGCATTATCAGCAGGTAGAAGAGCGCACTCTGTGTAACACAAGAAACTGTTAACCAAAGTGAAATAAAAACAGATCCTGGGTTTCAATTAACATGTTCGCAGATAGCGTCAACTTGCGTTTTTTCTTTTAAGCAAAGGGAAACAACCACAAACTCTTAAAAGTTCGTACATTAGGTCATAAACGATGTGGGGGAAAAAAAAACGATGTATAAACACTTATTTTGTTGTGAATCATCTCTCGTGTCATATCAAAAGCTGAGTTTCACGTCGACACATTTTTTTAAAATTTGTTTTTTTAACTTTGTCCTTTGTCCTGGCTGCTTCAGGGAGGACATCCTGCAATGTGGCGATCCCTCGACAGGAGCAGCCAAAAGACTAACAATACTCGTTTAAACAGATTTCACGAAAAAAAAAAACCTGTCCTTCAAAGTTAACAGGGTTGAAAGGGAGGTAAACTGTGTAGCAAGTGATGCTCAAACAGAGTACACACAACAAAAAAAAAAAAAAAACACAGACTCGGCCATGTCTCACTTCTACTTTTCCAATATCGGTGATAAACACAGGTTCAAAGCTGTAGCACTCTGTATTAATAAAAAAAAAAAAGTGTCTAATGTGTCACGGTTAGTTAAATATTAGTCACAGGGAAGAAAAGAAGAATTAGAAGAGGATCAGAAACTGAAAAGCTAAAAACAGCTTATGAAAAAAGGGACGAGCGATCATGGAGTAAATGTGTTGTGTGCAGTCATACAATAATTTCTGACCTTGTTACCATGAACAATATACCGTGTGCCACTCAGCAGGCAGTGGGATCATAAGAAAATGTTTTTTTTGTTTTGTTTTGTTATGGTTCTTATTTTGAGCAAATTTAAAGAAAGCACAGCATACATAACGCATCCGTTCCACTGACGAGCAGACGATGTCGGTAACAAGCTGATAAAGTATTTCAGAGAATCGATCGTATCAAAAAGATTACCTCATGAAGCAGCTTCTGTACGATGAAAACAGAACAATAAACTAAACAAAAGAAGGAGACGGGGTATTTTCCACTTGACAGTCAAAACAGACATCTTATCTGTTCAGAGTCTGTTGTGTTAAATTAAAAGAGGGAACTTCAAGTGCAGAGTTTACAGCTAGAAACTCATTAATACAGGAGTTAAAACGTGCTGCCGTCACCATGTTTGTATCGAGAAAAAAAAGGGGGGGGAATTTAGTGTTGCTGGATCTTTACATTTAACGATTAGCGTTAAGCAACGGCAACGTGACCAGTTTAGATCAGGAGTGATTAAATGTTTCTGTGATCTGGTTTTATAGCCAGATCTTAAGTATCATGAGACGAGCACCAGAACACCAGTCCAGCACGTGCTCTCCTGCCTGAGAAATGCGCAAACCTGACAGCTCAAAGGAAACAGAGCTCAACTAATTCAACAGTGGTTATATGTACTACAGTCAGGATCATAAGTACTTTGACATAATTTTTCATAATATTGCCTTTGTACACCACCACAATGCATTTCAATTGAAGCAATCTAGATGTGATTAAAGTGTAGATTTTCAGCTTTGATTCAAATCGATTAACAACAATTTACGGACACTTTATAATGTGTCTCCGTTTTTATGAGCTCAAACCTAACTGGACAAAAATAAACACTATTTGAAATACTTTGCAGTCAATGCCTGCCTGAAGTCTGGAAACCACGGACAACGACAATTATGCGGAGTTTCTTACCTTGAGCTACTTTGCCATGTGTTTGGTGCAGCTGCCTTCAGTTTTTCTTCAGTAAGTAAAAAGCATCTTACTTGTGTTTGAGATCAGGTGACCATTTAAAAACATTCCATCTGAAATTATTGTGTTTCTCGTACAGTAGATTTTGGATCATAATGCATCTGTCCTGTGAAGCACTGTCTGTTATTTGATTGAATTATGTCAAAACATATCTGTCTCTATACATTAGAAGGCTTTCGGCTGCTTTTATTAGCGGTTAAAATAGTCAACAAACACAGGCGACCCAATTCCACTGGCAGCCGTACACGCACATGCCACACCACTGCCTCCACCATGTATTGATCACGAGCCCTTCCTCATTCCTACTTCTCCATTCCCTTCTCTCATTTTTGGTAAATGTCTTGCATCTTAAAGAAAGTCTTGATTGTACACTTTAACGACACCCCCGACCTCCTCGAGAGACTTCTCCAGATGTTGTAAATGAAAGCATTATGCCATCTTCTGTGGTCCTCCAGACATGTTGATGTGGATGCCTGTGTTTTTCTTCTTTTTAAAAATGTACCAAATTGTTGATTTTGCAAGTCCTCAAGTCTCTCCCATCAGGTTTTTTTTTTCCCAGCTTCATGAGGACACACTGAACTATCAAGATTTCCCATGCACAGCACCTGAATGCAAATTCAACACTTGAGGAATCACCTCCAGACTTTTTGATTTCCTTAATCTGTCATGAAATAACTAAGAAACAGGCCACACCTCGCTATAAAACTACTTATCAGCCAAATATCCAATTACTTTTGAGCGTTCAAAAATGGAAAATGGGACTATACAAATTTTTCACTGTAATTCCTAAGCAGTGAATGCAATATTTTTGTTAAGCGCTCATTGATGTGCTTCATTTCAAATCCATTTTTATGTTGTACAGAGGCAGAATTTAAATAAAGAATCGTCACTGTCAATTTAGATCTGTGGATTTTACACAGTTTTACACAACAGACACAAGTGAAGACAACGACTGTTTGCAAAATATGCAAAGGCAAGATTGGCAAGATGATGAAAAGACAATAAATTTGCTGAGCCAACAGGAAAACAGCACAAAAGCGGTGCTAATATCCAGATCACGTGGAAGAACAGCACCACAGCACCAGAGCTAAAACAAACACGTTCATTTGTTTATGAGAACACCAGTAAGGCCTGTTAAGACATCACTGATCCCAAGACATTTTACATGGCCATTTAAACAAAAATAAAGTATAAGATACACAACACTCCAGTTAGCCAAGGAGTGTAAAGGAGGATTGGCCCTGCCGAATCTCAAAGATTACTTTTATGCAGCTCAGTTCCGTCCCCTTTTTCTTTGGTGTAACAACAATTATTTTGCTAGATGGAAGGAAATTGAGACAAATATGGTGGGTTATCAGATTCAGTCAGTTCTTGGAGAAAATGAAATCCCCTCAGTAGTCAAAAGTCAATTGGACTCAATAACCTCTGGAGCAGTGGAGTTTTGGTTTGAATTTGCTAGACAATTTAAATTAAGC
>JAQMYJ010000013.1:7372394-7384815 GCA_030014305.1 Clarias laeviceps | reverse complement strand
AGAAAAATTTTCTCTTACTAATCGGGACTTATTTAGGTATATACAATTCAGAGATTACTTTAACAGAGAAATAAAAATGGAAACTTCACATGAAATTAACCCAGTTGTGAAGACTATGATGAATGTTATTTGTTTAAAAAAAAAATTAAAAAAAAAGAGAATTTTTTTTTGGTTATTTGCTTGTTATTGAAATGGCATGTCATATCTGACTCAAATTAGCCTTTGTTGCTATTTGGAAAATTGCATTTGATTGTAAACAATTGGGAAGTACTAAAAATCCAATAAAAACTAAAGTGGAAAAAAAAAATATATAAATAAAGGTTTGATTTCATCCTCATTAAGACTTCCCAAGTCTCCTGTCACGCAATCAGGCAGTTTAGTTACCACAGAAGAACCAAAACCGGTTACCAACAACTCTGGATTAATTGTTTAACACTAATTGTATTTCCTCTCCTTGCCAAGGTTGCCAGATTACCCAAATAAAACCCACTTATACGGGCCGGGGAAATTTATAAACGTCATATCTGACCATAAGATCAAAAACGGTTGCCAGCACAAAGGATTTAGAAAATATTTGTACCTGAAAACAAAATGCAGCAGAAGACTGATGGTAATAAATCTGTGCAACACCCTTGATCCAGCAGAAGTCACATATGAAATCTGATCACGTGTGTCCACCAGAGACGTGCTCATGACGCCAGGTATGAACATCTCTCCATTTCGACTTGAGATGAATGTTAACACAGAGTGTGAACACTAAAAGCCTCACAAACCATCATGAAAAACAATTGTGATGATATCATGGATTGTGAGCCATATTCTTCGTCTCACCCTTACACACGGCACAGGTCATTCTCAACAAGTTTGACTCGCACTAATTTAAACCTTTAGGAATAATGATCTATGCTATCCTGTACTGAATATGACGCTGGGTGATCGTTCTTCTCATCTTTGGTCACGGTGAAAGATCAGACAAGTGAGGTGTATGCTGAATACATGAATCTGTCAGCGTGATTTTTTTGGACACTATTTTTGATTACGGCACTTTTAATTTTCATGCGAATCAAAGTTGCTTTTACACAGTTAAAGGATTTATCTCGTTTTGCCTTGTAATTATAATTTTTTTTTTTTTTTAGGTTATCATTCAGTGGAAAAGCACATACGATCAGCCGGAACTCACCACTGGTCTTTGAGAATGTCCAAACATATCGCTCCAGTAACTGAACTTATATTGGGATGCCAGATCTTTGTAATAAACCGCACCTGAAAGGCAAAAAATTTAATGCATTGTTACTCTGACGCAGCAAATTCCATAAAAATTTAATATAGTAATAATGACTGCTGTGTAAATGAAACTTCTTACAATTGTACATTTCTACAGAAGCTTATGACATGACCTACAGATAAATATCAGATATCAAAAATATATTTAAAACATACTTCGAAAAACGATTACCTTTAGCCTTCGGCACTTTCATGAAAACAGTGTAGAAAAACCCGTTTATTTGCCTTGTTTGCGTTTTTATTACAATGCTGGCTTCCTGGTCTTAAAAAGTTTACAATACATCCCTTACATATGGTAAGTCAATATTTCAGCCTTAATCCTGGTAATCTAAACAAATACTGATCCATTAATGACATGATCAGTACACTTATTTCCTTATTATCTTATTTAACAAAACTGGTACACTCTTCCAGAAAAGGTTCAATCCAGAAACCTTAATTAGTTATTTGGTTTGTCCCTTAAGAAAGAAAGAAAAAAAACCCTGAACAACGTGCACACTAATCTGCACTGCATTGACGATCACATTACTAATAATAAATTCTATTCTGAGTTGTGTGTGACTTATGAGGTCTATTTTTCTTTTCATTAACAGAATTAGTCCTCACTTCATTTATACCCAGAGATTATTTAGTTTTTGTCTTTCAGTTTGTCCAGCTCTCTCACATCCTCATGTGTACGGACACATGTATTTAACAAACCTGCAAAAGCAAAAACACGATCAGACTGAACGCTGTGCTGATATTGAGTACAATAGCACGGGTGTGATCATATTGCTTTTCATACATCAGCTATATAAAAACGTAATGTTTTTCAGTTGACATTTTATACGCAATTTGACCAAATATGAGGGGCGTTCAAGTCTTTCAATTCCTGAATGAAGGCAGAAAAGACCGACATAAAATGAAGACTTTAAGCACAGTATGGTGATGAGGCTCTTATCTGCTGTAAAACATCTGAATGGTGCAAACGTTTTAAAGGCGGCCGAACGTCCAACAATAATCCCGGCCGAGGTGGCTCGTTCCACATTCAGCGAGTGAAACGCCTAATCTTAGAAAATCCACGAATAACTTGTCACTAACTTGCGAACAAGACGCATCTGTCTGTGAGGAACTCAGCTGGCAGTTGTTGCCACATCCACCGTACAGCCCTGACCTCGCGCCAAGCCACTTCCTCATCTTCGGGCCATTAACGGAGTTCCTGAGAGCCCAGCGATTCAGACATGAAGCAGGCAGTCCAATCATGGCTCCGGCGTACTGAGACAATTTTCTAGTGAAACCCCAGGGATAAGTGCATTAGTGTAGCAGGGAATTACATAGAGAAATAAAAAGAGTTTTTATAACTGTCAAAGTCACAATCAAACACCTCTCGTATTATGTTCACTTTTGCTCCATCAAAGGAAACAGTTCCCAAAGCAGCCATGTCACATAGTCTGGCCAAGGACCTGTAATGTGTCTAGGATTAAGATGGAACTATAATTTTATCTAACGACAAGTTAGTTAGCGGGGTGACACAAGCAGGGAAATGTCCCAGTGTTGTTATACTAAATGTCAGAACGCTTGGGATGACACTTGACCGATCACATTTTCTGAACAGATCTTTTGATCTAAGGTTTGTAACATTGTGTTGTTTTTTTTTCCTCTCCTATTAAACACCAACGACATCCTCCTGTGACAGCAGCGCAGCACAACATCACTAAACACATCATAAATAATCCTATAGAAACATGTTTCAGGTGCAGTCGCTCGATGATACATTTTTGTACCTGAGCCTCCAATAACGAAACTGGACTCCACATTAACTTAAACACCGCTCTTGTTATATTGAACTTCCAGCCACCTAACACGCAGTATAACCGCAAAACAATCCCTGCTATCCGTTATCACCCAAAGGAGGATGGGTTCCCTGTTGAGTCTGGTTCCTCTCACGGTTTCTTTCTACTGCCATCACAGGTGCGTTTTGATTTATACATATTTTCTCACGTTTCCCTAATTTTCTTTTGATTTTGTAGTTGCTTTGGGACAATGATCATTGTTAAACACGCTATACAAATAAAATTTTATTGTTTCATGGTGGTGGAACAACAATAAGCTTTCATTCTTGTATACGATAGTTCGTGCATGACTAATAGTGTAATAGTAACAGGTTGTTAACTCGGCTGTTACCTTCGGCGGATTGAACGGATACGTCTCTGGGATCTTGATTTCGAGCTGATACCTGCCACCTGGAAATCAAATTCACCGTTAAATGTTTATATACTCTTCCAAAAGCATTCAGGAAAACTAATAATAATAATAAATCCTTACCTTCGTATGGCGTGTCCGGAGGTCCTGCGATCTCCCCTTTTAATTCCGTGAAGTTTTCATCCACCAGGTCCACCTTAATCTGATTTTTACTCGTCTGTTCAGAAGAATGGAGAGGAGTGAATAAAGCAGAAGTGCAAGTAAACAAAGACGTTATTTTTTCTTTTCTCCTAAATGGCATGTGCTTCTTCTAATGCTGAAGTGTAAAGTAAACAGGTTAATGATAAATGATGGTATTTATGCCACTTTAAGGGCCATATTCAGAGACAGCTCTGTAAGGAACCAGGACAAAGAAGCTGGCCTGTCTATGTCGAAATGTCTACTGTACTGTACTTACACAGGAGCTAAACTGGCTAGCTAGTTAGCTAGCGCGTTAACAAGTTAACAAGAGTAGTTCTCTAAAATATTTAATTATTTTATTCATCTGTAAAGTGAGACGGTTTTGTCCCTCCTGTGTCAGGTGGTAATGTTTTGACAGAAAGCTAACAGGCTAATGGAGGGATGCGCGCGCCCTTGTCAAATTAGCAGGTCTGCTAACGAATACTAGCTAAACACTCAGGGCTTTTAATAGGAAATATATTCATTATATATTTATTAATATTTTTTTTGTATATTTATCCAATTTCGTGACAAGTTTGTAAGAAAAAAAAAACATTTATTATGTAGCATACACGGACTGTAGGAGTGACATTTGGAAAGCTAACTAGCTAACTTGCTGAGGTTTCAGCAGTTAGCCGGAACAGCTGAGACCAAAGTGTAACCTTATGTATATAATATATATTCATCTTTTTTTTAATACACTATAATTTAAAAAAAATGCGAATTTCAAACCTCTTCGCTTTTGAGAACTTCTTTAAACTCCCGTTTGATTCTCTGCACGGCGATGTTGGCCATGTCTGTATGTTGTGTGTGTGAATGTGTCCAAGCAGCAGAGTGTGTGTGTGTGTGTGTGTCGAGGCCTGCGCTTTACACCTCCAACTCTCTCTCTCTCTCTCTCTCTCTCTTTCTTCTCTTGTCTTCTCTCACTCTGTCCTGTTCAATTCTTCTTCTTTTGCACTAAAATCTGCAGTCCCCCCAGTCTGGAAAACGAGCACACGCGCGCGCACGCGCACACACACACAGTGGAGAATATCCGTTGCGACGTGAACGCGCTTTCCCCTCGCGCACACGCTTATTATAACGCCAGAGTTATACCCTGTGCGCGTGCATATGTGTGTGCGCGTGTGTCATGTACAGTTATACTGGGGCTACACTCGGATTAAGTCCCACTAGCAGCCTTAATGTGTGTGGTGATCAAAATGAAGCATAAAAATAGGATTTTATTATTATTATTTTTTATAAAGGTGTTTCTGTGTGTGTGATAACAGAGGCTTTGACATTAGTTTTACCCCTGGCAAGGCAACGGTGAAACATTATGGCCAACATATGGGAAATATCAAGCATGCAGTTATCCTTGGTAAAGCATCACGACAGTTTTAAAGTGGCCCAAAACTAACCTCTTTCACATAAAATTTTTATATTGGTGGTATGATTTTATTGGGGGTCACAGTGGCGTACTGGCTAGCATTGTGGCCTTGCACCTCCAGGGTTGAGGGTTCGTTTTCCGCCTCAGGTTTGTTGTGGAGTTTGCATTTTCTCAAGTGTGTGTGGGTTCTTTGCATGTTTTGCTGCATGGTGGGTTTCCTTCAGTTTCCTCCCACATTCTAACGACATGGAGATTACGTTCATTGCCGTTCCCAATTGTCCATTGAGCCCTGCGATGGATTGTAATTCAGTCAAGGGTTCACCCCGCCTCGCTAATGCTCTTGTGGATAATTGAGCAAGTCTGAAACCCATATGATATATTTACAGGTTTTTAAAAATGTATTTTATCTTCATCTTTTATACTGCTTATCCTGTACAGAAAGACTGAATGGTATCCCAGGAGACTTAGGGCACTAGGCATGGTATACCTTGAACAGGGTACCAATCGACCGCAGGACACACACACACACACACACACACACACACTATTGGGAATTTAAAAATCTGCATGTTTTTGGACTGTGGGAGGAAACCGGAGTACCCTGCAGAAACCAACCAAGCACGTGGAGAACATAGAAACTCCTCACACACAGACCTTAATGGCGGGAATCGAACCCTTGACCCTGGAGGTACGAGGTGCTAAATACTAGGCCATAATGCCGCCCTTAAACATTAATTATTACTTTAAAAACAGTGTACTACTTTTTGGGCGGCACAGTGGTGTAGTGGTTAGCACTGTCGCCTTGCACCTCTGGGTTCGATTCCTGGCCAGGTTTAATTCCCGTCTCTGTGTGCATGGAATTTGCATGTTCTCCCCGTGCTTGGTGGGTTTCCTCCGGGTTTCCTCCTGGTACTCCGGTTTCCTCCCACAGTCCAAAGGCATGTAGGTTAGGTGAATTGGTGTTCTCAAATTGCCCGTAATGAGTGTGTGAGTGTGTGTATTTCTGTGTGCCCTGCGATGGATTGGCGCCCTGTCCAGGATGTACCCCGCTTTGTGCCCTAAGTCCCCTGGGATAGGTTCCCCACGACCCTGAATACAGGATTACATGGTAATGACAATGAGTGAGTGAATATTATTTCTTTGGAGGGTGCCAGTCTTGGTGTGTACCTGTACTTAATACTTTATTATAGACTTTGAAAAGTGATTTAGATAGCGAGCTTGGATTATACAGTATATATTCTCTAAATTTAAGGGGAATTTCAAAATAGGCAAAATAAACCATTCCCTATTATAAAGGCTGTGTCACCCTTACGAGTTCAGTGCATCTGTAGCATCTGTATGGCTTCTTAAAGTTCAGATCCGACCTCTATGGCAAGTCAGTTCGGACCCGGACCACACCTCAAACTATCAGTGCAATAATACAATGTAACAAAGTGTATGTTTCCTACCTTAAACTTCAAAAAGGGTTTTTTTTTTTTCGGCGATCCTGCCCAGAGGTGAGGCTAATCGTGATAGTTTCCGTGTTTGACGTCACAAAGATCAAGGCTAACACACTGTCCTGTCCTGTCCTGTCCTGTCCCACACCGTGTCCCCTGTGCGGTGAGGAATTCACGACCCAAAAATGCGTAGAAAGCTCAGTGTTTCAGTCATGCGGACACACCCGCGTTTGATCTGCCAATGTTTAAACACCTAATTGAATTTTGTCATTTTGTCATTTTAATAATGACAACGACAAGCGCGCTCACGAAAGAGAGCAACATCGCTGCGACGCTCGTGCGTTTTCCATGCGCGTCCACGCCGCAGCGAGTTCAAAACCTTTCAGAATCTGAAACTTTTCATTGTTGTTCACTGGGTTTGAATTTATTTCGTTTCAGACTGCATTAAAAGTGAATGTACTCTGTATATAACCTTGCAAGAAAACACATTTATAAATGTCTTAAATTTAGGAGTTTTATAAATAAACACATTAAGTCACCATGAACCATTTACATAGCAAAGGTCATTTATCAACGTTTTATAATATACTCCTTAAAGGTTCAAACGAAAACTCCCTTTCATATCTATCTGCATGGAAACACGATCTTCAAACTGACATTTTAGTAGAGGCCTGGGAAGACACCTGTCACCTTGTCAACTATTAACACTAGATTTAGGTTGTTACAATATAAATGGTTACTCAGAACATATCTAACTCCTGTAAAACTACATAAGTTTATCCCAATATTCCTGATAACTGTCTTAAATGTAAGAGTAAAATAGGTACACTGTTTCACTGTATGTGGGAATGTGAGAAAATTAAGAAAGTTTGGGACGAAACCTTGTACATAACTTCTAATATCATAGAAATTGATGTTCCTGTAGGTGTATTCTGCATATTTTTCCTAAAGATCTTTTGAATAGAAAGAAGAAATTGATTATTAATTTCTGTTTGTTGCAAGCCAAGCATGTTATTGTCTCAAAATGGAACGACAGTCAATTACCTACTTCAGGTCAATGGTCAACTTACGTATCTTGCAAAAGGAAAAAATTAAGGACTACGGAGATCTGGACACCTTTTGTACAATTCATGACATCCCTATAAAAACTTAACTATCTCTGTCAGGAGTTCTTTTTGTTGCTGAGAGTAGGATGTTGTTGGGTATGTATGGGGTGGGAGGTTGGACAGGGGACAGGTGTTTTTTGGTATTTTTCATAAATATAATGTAAAAATCCATAAAAAATATTGAATAAAATATTGAGAAAAAGTGAATGTACATTAAATGTAAATTATAAGCAAGTTATTTGCTTATTACTAATCGTTCCAGGTCTTTGACTTTGAATAGAAAGTTCAGATAGAAGATCAGGTCTGTACATTTTAATTATAAGTTTTAGCACCCCTGTCCTAGGTTCTCCAATCACATAGCACAGCCCAAATATATGAGTTGTAACCTTGGTGGAGTTTCCACACTGTGATTGAAACCTGAATTCAATAATAAACAGGTTTGAGAGCATTTACCCTATGATGGGCTGCCACCCCATCCAGGGTGTCCTCTGCCTTGTGAGCTACCTGTATAGGGTTGCAGTGTCTATCAAGGGATATAGGGAACCCTATACAGGGAAAGGGATATGGAAAATTATGTATTTTATTCTAGGATTATTAAACTTGAGACTGTTCATTAAATGCAACATATATTTTTTTATGTGTACGTATATAAAAAACACTATCTTCTCATTACCAAAACATCTCATCAAACTATCAATTAAGTCTAAGACTAGCAAAACATTCAGTATGAATAAATGTTATTGTTGATAATGGCAACTAATGCAACAGGAAATAATGGTAGTGATGTCTCATTGTCTATACAGGGTGAAGGGGAACCTGAAGCCTGTCCCAGGAGACTTAGAACACTAGGCGGGGTACGCTGTGGATAGGGTGCCAATCCATTGCAGGGAACACACACACACACACACACACACAGTCACACACTCACATGCTCATTCACACACTACAGGCAATTTGGGAACACCGGTTTACCTAATCTGCATGTCTTTTGAACATTAAAGCAACAAAATGTATTTATTGATTGACATAATATATTTTCTGAACATATGTAAGTAATGTGTCTGTAATGTTAATTTAAATGATTTTAGCATCAGTAAAACTAAAAGTGACAGTGGCAGTGTTTCCTGATTTTTGTTATTCTGTTATAATAAATGTACATTATTATTCATAAATGTAAATTTAATAATAGAACACACCCCTCTATCTTGTATTTAAAAACGAAATTTTGAGATACTTAGAAAGAATTAAGATATCAAAAAACTCCAACGCTATTAGAGTTTTACTTTTATGTGAGTCAATGCGAAACATTTTAAGATCCTACTTCTGGTGCTCGTTTACAGTGTTTTTTCCCCTTTTTTCTTGGTGTGTGTGTTTTTTTTTTTTTTTACTCTACAGTGTTATCTACAGCACTTTTTATCTCTCCTTGACTATGTTGTTTGGATTGGTTGTTATTGTTTTCAGCAAAAAAAGAATAAATACGTTTTTTTTTTAAATAATGCGCATCGTGGCGCCATCTACAGGCGCGAGGTAGTAACTACTTAACAGTATAACATGAAACGGAAAATCGATTTAAAGGAACTGCCTCTGACCCCGCCTCTCACTCATGAACTCTCGCGAGATTTGCGACGTGGCTTTTTTCTCGCACTCGCACAGCAGGAACGCGTAATCAAAACAGAAGCGGAACAGCAGCCGGACCTTCGGCCCTCACACACACACACACACACACGGGGCATTAATTATCTCAAGCTGCAGGTGGGCTCGGGTAACATCTGCACAGAGGTTTCTGTATATACTCAGATGTAACTGGTACAAACTGTTGTGAACTGATTTGGTAAGAAATCTTTTTGCGTTGTTTTTGTTATTGTTGATGTCATACAACAGTTGATGCTTTTTAACAGTTTCTTGAAATATGTCAGTCTGTTATAATTTAACGTCTAATTATTAATTCCATTCCCAGAAGCAGTTTTTAAACATGTATTGTTTAATAGGATGTGCCTTTCTTGACTTTTTTTCTTTATCTGTTTAATGTAACTTAGTTTATTTTATTAAACACCTCTACATGGTTCTACACATGACCAGCATGTAGACAGGATTTGCCACAATGTTACCACAGTAGTGTTGTAAACACTTAATGAAAGTAAAAAAATATATATTTTTTCTTCCTTAGACCTGTTTAAACATGTCTTATCCTGTTGTCCTTGATTTGTGATGAGATTGTGTCCATGTGAACATTCTAATCCTTTGCATGTATAAATGAAACAACCCTGGGTCAAAATGACCACAAATGTTATTTTCTAAATGTCTGTTTGATGCAGTAAGCCTTGATCACTGATGGCAGAAGGAGGGTTTGACCCCTGTGAATGCATCTGCTCGCATGAGCATGCCATGAGGAGACTCATCAACATTGTAAGAATCGCCTTTATTTGTCTTCTGTTTCATTACCTCTTGAGAAAAACTAAATTGAAATGCAATCATCAGTTCTACTCTCTGCATTTCTATATCATTAATGTCTGATCACTTTGCTCTTTTCTGTAGAAGGAGTCTGTATTATGTAGATTTTATTTCTTAAAAGCAATCCTACAAAACACAGATGTCACATGCGCTATATGGACAAAAGTATTTGGCCAAACCTGTTGATTATTTAATTCAGATGGTTCAAGATTCAGATTCAGATTCAAGATTCAAAGAACTTTATTAATCCCAGAGGGAAATTGCTTATGCTAGGTTACAGTTGCTCACAGTTGTTATCTAAGGAAAGGTAATAAAGGTAATAAATAATAATCTCAACAAAAAAAAAAGTTCTTAAAACAGTATGGTTTCAACCATGTCTTATCCCCATCTTAATGCTTCAGTATACCAAGACGTCTTGGACAATGTTATGCTTCCAACGGTTTGAGGAAGACCTTTTTATATTTCTACATGACGGTGCACAAAAAGCGAGGACTATAAAGACATAGTTTGATGGGTTTGGTGTGGAAGAACTTGACTGGCCCTGACCTGAACCCCATTAAGCACCTTTGGGATGAACTGGAATGGAAATTCCAACACCAGTGCATGACCTCATAAACAAATTTTCACAGAAACACTTCAAAATCTTGTGGACAGCCTTTTAAGAAGAGTGGAAGCTGTTAGAGCTGCAAAAGGGGGATTGACTACATATAAAAAATATGTATTTGAATAAAATTTAATTGCAGGTTTTCCAAATACTTCTGTTCACATGATGTACAATTAACCTCGATCGAATTCTTAACAGCCACATATTTTGTTTAACTTCGTATTAGATTTCAACCAGATATCTCACTCGCTAAATCTCTGGTCATCAAGAACAGGAAGGTCTGCAATTCACAATTAGGTCAGCTCTTTTAAATCCCTTCCTTTATCAACCAAACCGGCAGAACAGTTTCAAAATGCCACTGTGTACAATAACTGTACCACCTACTTCAAACTCTCGGGTTTCATATGTCATGGGTTTGTGTTTTTAAACCTCAACTTGAAAACCATCAAAAAAAAAAAACTTGTTGCTTAGGTGGTTTCATTAAGAGGACGTCATTTGCACATTCAGCATTTAAGTTTAGTTCTGCAAAACAAACCGTAGTCCACCTTTAATTCGAAATGCAGAATTAAACTTTTTCGAACCGTGGCTAAGACCTTATAAGAATATCTACTTCCTCGGATTTCTGTGGAATTGCATTGTAGTCTGGCACTGCTGGGTGTAATAGGGATATCATTGGCCATCCTTCTGGACGTGTGACTCTCTCATTGCACAAGTTCTCCTAGCTAGTTTACATAAAAGGTGTGGTGTACTGTAATGAGCTGTCCTACCAGGATTTGGGCGCTAGTGTTGTGAGCAGTAGGTGGGAAAATGTTTTAGTATTTTTTTGTAATTGATTCATGGACTTTTTTTTATTGTTCTCTTCATATACTTAAACACAATAAGATGAAATATCATGCAGCATAGGCAGCTAACACAATGCAAAGAGATAAGATCAGTGTGCAAACTGGAGTTCCTGTACAAACTAGTCATCAGCAAGCTCTGTTTGTACTGCATCATGTCAGAAGTTATGGTGATATAATAATGATGTGAAAAAGCATTTTTTTAAAGCATGTAAAAAAAAAATGTTTTTGCTCCCTGCTTGGTTGATTTTGCAATTTTTGTCATTGGAAATTTATCCACAGCTGAGGCAATCGCAGTCGTATTGCACAGACACAGAGTGCCTTCAGGAATGTAAGTTTGCTCATTCATTTTCTTGAAAAGAAATAAAACAAACTTTGTTTTCCATTCACAGGGAGTTACTTTAACAAATATGATAGGAAACAGAACAAGGCTCAATTCTTGGGATTTCCCTTAAATAGTCCAAAATACAATGACCGATTTGGTCATTGCGATCATTTAAAATAGGTTTATCACACATTTATCAACCGTGTGTGATTAGAATGGGGAAATAAAAACTATGAAAATGGCAACCTTTCTGAAAATGAGAAAATATCTATGTATTAATCATTATATGAATATATATGAATATCTGTGTATATATGAGGATATTTATTCTCATAGATAGATGGATAGATAGATAGTATGCCAATCCATCACAGGCCACCTAGGGGCCTGAATCAGACCTAGGGGCAAGTCAGCATAACCAAAGCATCCACCATCCATCTTAGGACAGTAGGAGCAAATCAGAAATCCCAGATGAAACCTGTCCAAATGTGGGGTGAACATGCATACAACATATTCATACAGTGGAGATCGAAAGTTTGGGCACCCCAAGTAAAAATGTGTATTAATGTGCATAAAGAAGCCAAGGAAAGATGGAAACATCCCCAAAAGC
>JAQMYJ010000013.1:7308097-7322626 GCA_030014305.1 Clarias laeviceps | reverse complement strand
TTTTTTCCTGAGGCTTTTTAATATTGTCCATATCGATATCGGAATTATATCGTATCGACCAAAATTAAGAAATATATTGTGATATAAATTTTTGCCATATCGTCCAGCCCTAACCACATCCCTTCAGGGAACTGTAGAATTAGGCACCAAGCCGGGGGAGGGTTTCCCTTAATTGAGGTCACATTAGGGAGAAAACCTAATTGGCTTGTTTTAAGGCTTTTAACACGCTGAATGTCACAATGTGCTCAAAAGTGAGGTCACACTAGTTCTTACTAATGATAATGGTGTTAGTGAGGATCCAGATGTTTGGAGCTCAGTGAGTACAAAAAAAAAATAAGAAGAATGTTATTCAATTCCATTCATCAATTCTTCAAAAATTTTACTTCCAAAAAAAGGATTCTAACACCTCTACACCAACATTAATTTAAAACCTAATTGGTCACCTGGGCTACTAATTTGTCTGCCTCTGCACACCGTGAGTTAAATTTGCCACCTTTTAACGTGCAGTGCACAGTGTGTGGATTTTCTGTCTTTTGATGTGTGTTTCTTGTCGTCTCTCATCAGCTGCTAGGTTTGGGAAGTTTGGCGGTAAAGACGACGGTACTGGGTCTAAAGCTGCTTTGCTCTCTGGACCTCCTGGTGTAGGAAAGACCACAACTGCTGCTCTTGTGTGTGAGGTTAGTCATACACCCTGACAACCTGCAGGCTTATTAGCAATTAAGTTCGCATTTTATTACAATGTCTCGGCGTGGGACTCAAATGTAAAAGAGACCACATGAAGAAAAGACAAACCACTTCAGGTTGTTTACAAAATTACAAAACCGATGTGAATCTAATATCACTGACTTTTTGTCACTTTAATATTTGAACAAACTGTTTAAAGCCACTCCTTTGACTGTTTGAGACTTGGTTAACTAGTAGTTGACATAACTTATTTCACCAGTCTAAGTAATGAAAGACGGACTTATCAGCCTTTTTTGCTTATTTTAACATCAGAGTGCTGCGGGCTGCCCTGAAAAATACGCAAAAAACAGCAGACGCCTTCTTTTCCCAATCGACTACGAGTTCCCGCTTAGATGTGCGCTGATGCAGCACTCTAGCGTTCTGTCTCAGTAACGCTAACTGTAACAACCCCTGGCAATAATTATGAAATCACACTTACAGGATGCTCACACTTTATATTTTTACTTCACAACTAATAAACAAGTTACAGATAAGACGCACAGAAATGTGTGTTTAATAGCAGAACATTCTGGCTTTGGGTATTTCGAACAAATGTTTTTTTTTTTTTTTTTTTTTTGGACTTTCTCTCTTTTCTATTTGATGTGCTAGTGATTGTCACTGGTTCTACACCGGATGCCTCTCCTGCCTCTACCCACCCATTTCTCCAGACTTGACACTGAGCACAAATTGATATACAGTTACTTTGATACGTATTGCGATTGGATTAGCACTGTCGCCTTACACCTCCAGGGTCCGGGTTTGAGTTTCACCTCGGGTCTGTGTGCATGGTGGGTTTTCTCCGGGTACTCCGGTTTCCTCCCACAGTCCAAAGACTTCCAGGTTAGACTAATTGACCCTGTACCCAGGATAACGCGGTACAGACGATAAGTGAGTGAGTATCGCGATTAAAACTTCGATATTTAATTTTTAAATGTACCATTTTGTATTTAAACCTATTCATCTAGGCTAACAGTCAGTTATTGGACAATGATCTCACTAAGGGGATGTTTGCCAATATTTATTCATCACAAAACTCAAAATTATGAAGAAAAATAAACAAGAAATACTTTTTTTCAATTCAATTTTATTTATATAGCGTTTTTAACAATAGTCATTGTCTCAAAGCAGCTTCACAAAATAAAAAGAAAATTTATGGAAGTATGTATGTGTGAGAAAAATGCGTCTAGATAATAATGAGATCGTCCCTGATGAGCAAGCCAAGGGTGACGGTGACAGTGGCAAGGAAAAACTCCCTGAGATGGCAACAGAGAACCCATCCTCATTTGGGTGATAACGGATAGAAATTATAACATCACGTGTGTTATGCAGCTGGAAGTTCGATACAACAGAAGTTCTTTAAATTAACATGAAGTCCAGTTCAGCACAGGGACGAGTCAGCAGGTGCAGAGGGCAGATGGGGTCTGGATCACTGGGAGCACAGGAGCAGCATGTGTAGCTCCAAACCATCATGAAGCAGAATCCAACTGGAGCTGGTCCTTCTCTGGATGCCTCAGGATCCTCGCAGGGTTTGGCCTTCGCCTACTGAAGCTGGCACAATCTCCAGATGCCTTGGGATGGGTAGAAAATTACAGAACAGATGGAGAGAATTAGCGTAGTTGCCATTCAGGATAGATGTTCTGGAGTATGAGGTTATGGGTTGAGTTACGTGTATGCCAGATAAATTTATTTAAAAAAAAAAAAAATTATTGACAAACTCTATAATCCTATAAATTACCCACCATGCATACCTCACCTGTAGTAAACTGCAGCCATTTGCAGAAAATAATTGCACCGGTCCGTATCACAATATAGATTATTATGTGAGGAATTGTGCAGCACTAGAATCACACAATGTTAAGGGACAAAATGATGGACTTAGTAATTTGTTGCTCGTCCTCTGTGTGAATTCTGTAACTTCACTAATAATAAAAAAACCCGTAATATCCATCAAGTTTGTTCTAACTTTCTCAAATATTTGTGCACTTCGATGACCTTCCAGGTTTTCTGTGCCTGCATTCTAGGTGTAGATACACCAGCCGTAGAGTTCTGAGCTGTTGTGTAGTAAATACCAGAGGCTGGGTCAAAACCGGTGACACTTAAGCATCGAGTTCCAATGAGTTATTCATGCCTGTACCTTCAAGTGGGAGTAAAGAAGGTCATCCACCCATTTCTGAATAAAAATGCAGGTGTTTCTGGTTTTGTGTGTGTGTGTGTGTGCGCGCATGTATGTATAGGAGTTGGGTTACAGTTACGTGGAGATGAACGCCAGCTGCACCCGCAGCAAGAACAGTCTGAAAGGAGTCATTGCTGAGTCTCTCAATAACACGAGCATTAAGAATTTCTACTCAGGTACGTCAGCCTTCTGTACAAACGACTTCATGTGCTGAGGATAAAACAGGATTGTGATGATTTGTTTTGTAATATTAAGGAATAAATGTGGTAAGTCATAGACTTGATGTTCAATTACAACCGAGTTATGAGAGTAAAAAAAAAAACAACTGTAAAAAAACAACAACAATAAAACAGTTATTTCTCTATATAACCCCAGCTTTACTAAAGGTAGAAAGTTTTGTCAGTACGCCGGAGCCACAATCAGACTGCCTGCTTCACTTCTGAAACGCTGGTCTCCCAGGAACTCCTTTACTTCTCGGTTAAAAAACTGGCCCAGGATCGTCATTAACATAGTGCATGCATAGTCTCATCACCGTACTGTAAATCAGTTTCATGCCTTCATTAACGAGAAATTTCATAACACGTTCCGGTAAAGTGCAGCTTAATTTATTTTATTTTTATTTAATATTTTGTATTAATTATTTTTATGTTTTTTTTTTTTTTTTTGGGCTGTGGAACGAATAATTTGAGCTTCCATTATTTCTTATAGGAAAATTTAATTTGGTTTACGAGTGTTTTGGAATACGAGCCACTTCCAGAACGAATTATGCTCATAATCCAAGGTTCCACTGTAACACAACCATAATAATAATAAAAACAGTAGTAGATAGAATGGAATGTAACTGAAGGGAAGAAAGAAAAAAAATTATTCTCAAGCCCAATGGCTGTGCATTTCCACCTCTTGAATTAATAGGAAGTGTAATTTAGGATACCTGATTCACCAAAACTTGTGAATCATTGTTAAATATTTTTTCAACTGAAGCTTTATTGAGCAATGATGGAGCAATATGTCATATTTTTCAAACTGAAAAAAGAGAAAAGAGTGCATGTTTGCTCAAAAAATTTCTTATCGAAATCTCAGCATGTGTTTTTTTTTTTTTTTTTTTAAATTACTTTATTTTTTAACTCACATCAGTAACCAATAAACAGCTGCATATTTTAATGGTGCAGTCCTGGCACTGCTTGCTGCAGCCCAAAAGGATTATTTATTTAAAGCAGAGACTGCCTTGTTCTATGATTCAGGATTTTTTTTTTAACCTTATTTTTATATTTAGTATTTACACTGAAAAATCCTGGTAAAATGTCTTTAAAAAAACGTTATCAAATGTATATCATTTATGTTCTGTATCACTCACTGGTCACTTTATTAGATACACATACTCATTCGTGCAGACATGCAGCAGCATAAAAATTCGGCATACGAGTCCCTGAAAACATTTATCATTTATTGATGCTCAAACATCATAGGCATTTATAGACTGGGCTGCAGACACAGTAGATATGGATCACATTGTAAAATGTTGTGATGGCTATTGGGTTAGTTGTTCGGTCAGTCACTAAAGCTTTGTGTATGTGTTGGGGGGCTCAGGTGCAGCTCAGACGGTCAGCGATAAACATGTTCTCATAATGGACGAGGTGGACGGTATGGCAGGGAACGAGGACAGAGGCGGAATACAGGTTCCCTTTTTTTTTTTTTTTTAACCCACATAAAAGTTAATTCATCTTTTTATTTTAATCCACTTGCCGTTACCCATTTGTCTTGTGTGCAATGCCTGCAGGAGCTGATTGGTCTGATAAAGAATTCAAAGATCCCCATTATTTGCATGTGCAACGATCGTAACCATATGAAGATCCGCTCACTTGCTAATTACTGCTTCGACCTGCGTTTCCAGAGGCCTCGTGTGGAACAGATAAAGGTACTGGAACGCCCCCAGGAACAGTGGATGAGTTTGTCTTGGGTTAATCCAAGTGGAAGCATGATGATTTATAAAAACCCCGAGTGAATTTCTTGCTTGCTTTAACATTGAAGTGTGTCGTTTTTTTTAATCTATTTATTTATTTATTTTTTTTATTAATTAGGGCGCTATGATGTCCATTGCATTTAAAGAAGGTTTAAAGATCCCGCCCCCGGCCCTGAATGAGGTCATCCTGGCGTCAAATCAGGACATTCGACAGGTCGGTTTCATTGCAATGTGTCGGAGATAAAAAGTATTGACACACATAAGAGCTAAGACTGTGAGATATTACATAAGGTTGAGTAGAGATGTGTGATTGTATTGATTATGCAATTTAATTTTTTTATGCTCAAATTGAATCATTGCGTCAGTTTTCGATTCAGAATCGATTCATACACTGTTAAATTCAGGAAACATAAAAGCCCCAACATTGAAAGAGTCTTTAATATACACCACAAGTTTTGCAGAAAACACCAACCGCTTCCATTTTCTGCAAAATAATCTCATTTTGTGAGATTTTTTTCCCTCTTTCTTCTTCTGAGTTTGAGTGATTTGGTGCAATAAATAGTAAAAAGATTATGGCTTTATACAAAACATGACATTTAAACAATGAAGTTACACAGTGTTTAAGTGTTTATTAAATGCTTTTAGAAATTTGAAACCTTGTAAGAAATATAGCATATAAATTATCATCGCAGCAGTGTTTTTCTGCCTGTGATGTATGTAATATTTTTGGCATGTGTGTATATATACGTTTATGCATCCTATAATATAAAAAGAAAGGAATACAAGGTCGCACAGAAGTCTGGATCCATTGGCGTAAAGTGTATTTAAATGTATAAATAGCCTTCATGGCACTTGTGTACACGCTGAATACATGCAGAGATGATTTCCTTCTTTAGTACAGAGTTGTTCTGCGTCACTTCTGATGGATTACTGACTTGAGGTGACCTCAAAGAAAAACAGTCAAGTGGTGTTAGATCTGACTCTGTTTGGTCTCCTGATGTTATTTTCGAAGCCATCTTGGGTTTGAAATGTCAAGTTTTATACAAGGAAAAATGCTCATGGATGCAGTGAGCTGCCCTGTACGTGCGTCATAATGAATAAATAAATAATGTATGATTAGGGAAAAAAGAGAAAGCTCTGTGTCTATTTCGGTTACATGGAATAAAAATTTTAGTTGATATAAAGATACCTATGTTGTTTAACCTATGTATGAACGACATAGTAAATATGACTATGAAAAAATATGTCTGTGTAATTAAAAAAAAAGAAAAGAAAAGGAAAACATCCGTTTTCTACTTTATGTTCATTACTACATTTCTACCACTTGGTGGCGTTATGTTTTTAGGTTATCCTCCAGAAGTTCTTTTTAGTGTGATTTCTCAAGGACGAGAGGTTGAATGTTTGTGGGGTTTGTATGGATTGTTACTGTAACCTGTAATTAGATTTATTTTGGAATTGATTCAAAAAGGGCCAAGTTCACAGCAAGGTGAAATGTCTGAACATTTTTTTTTTTCCTGCAAAATCCTGTTTTCTGTTTACTTTACTTTAAGGGTATTTGAGTGAAACGAATTAATAAGAATTTGACGGGGGTGGAATCCGGCCACCTACTTGTTTTCTAGCTAAATGTTTTCTAGTGGTAGATTTTACACTGTTGTACATGTTGTCTTTTGTGAAAATACTACAAGCTCCTTAAGCTAAATCACACCAAGGTCAACCATATCCAGGGCCGTGAAGGAAATCAGATGCAAATCTTTATTGGTACAAATAATAACCTTGTTAAAAAGAATTGGTTTTCCTTCTGAGACAAATATAATGTGGGGGGAAAAATGTCAAAACCTCCATGAAAAAAATCTTTGTTTAGTAATTTTTGTGTAGCGTTCCATGTTTTATATTGTTTCTTACGTCATTCGTTCACAGGTGCTGCATAATTTGAGTATGTGGTCAGCCACAGACAAGGTCATGACCTACGACCAGGCAAAAGCAGACGCTAACAATGCCAGGAAAGACATGAAAATGGTACAATACTACAGTAGCTCACACACTCACATTATAATATGCATTATGGTAGCTGGATTAACAGCAACTCCTCTAAAAAAAAAAAAAAAAAAAAACAAGTATTATTTGTTTGTTTCCAGGGACCATTTGACGTCTGCAGGAAAGTGTTTGTCTCAGGTGAAGAGACCGCCCACATGACCCTGATTGACAAGTCAGACCTTTTCTTCCATGACTACTCCCTGGCACCGCTGTTCGTACAAGAGAACTATATAAACGTCCGACCAGCTGCCGCAGGGTAGGACATGCACGCCGAGACATGCGCGCATACACAAGGACATATAACAGTATATTAAAGTATACAGTAAAGTGTACTTTTGAAATAGTCTTTAACATTGTTTATCCTGTCATGATTGTGTGTGTCAGGGGAAATCTGAAGAATCATTTAGTGCTGCTGAGTAAAACAGCAGACAGCATCTGTGACGGAGATTTAGTGGATAGACAGATCCGCTCTCGCCAGACCTGGTCTCTGTTACCCACGCAGGTAACACACAGCCACACACACACACACACACACACACGACACATACACTATCTAACCATTTCCTTATATGGAATTCATAGCAGGTCTGATCAGACGTTATAAAGAATAAATACGGGTGGACAAATCATAAATCCATGAGTCAGTGAACAAGGGGTGTTCAAGTCAAACCGGGACTTGGGATGAAATTTCTTGTGAATGAAGCCGTAAAACTAATTGACGTTTATAGAAGCACAGTACGGTGATGAGACTCTTAGCCGCAGTGAAACCGGCCAACATCACTACGGAGTCCGTATCGCAGACCAAAGATGCACCTTTACGGCAGAAGCTCGGGCTCGGTTATTTGATCTGGAACATATTGAAAAAGAAAGGGAACTAAACGCTTTAGTATTCACCTTTAGTAATCTTGCTTGCAAGCTTTAGAATCTATGAAAACAAATCACCCAATAATCACTGATATATTAATCAAGGCAAACCAACTACAGAAGAACCATCACAATATTATCTTCTACTGGATTCCAGGACATAACGGGAAATGAACAAGCTGACCTGGCAGCAAGACAAGCCCTTACAGAAACAATTAGCGTATGCCAAATCCCACCCTCTCACCTAAACCACTGATAAATCATTTTATATATATATATATATATATATATATAAACAACAAATTATTCGAAATAAACCCAGTAGTAGGAAAAAGAAGCTCTCACCCCTTTGAATCAAGACACGACCAGGTCGTATATACAAGGTGCCGTATTGGCCATACAAATGTAACCCATGCGTATTTTTTAAAGGATGAAGAAGCTCCAAAATGTCCGCGCTGTAGAACTATTCTAACTATAAAACACATACTTTTGGATTGCCCAAGTTTTAATACCATAAGAAAACAATTTCTACCAGAACAAGATTTAAAAAACATATTCTGCAAGACAAAACCAGAAAAACTCTTAAAATTTCTATCTAAAGTGCACCTAAAGAATCTAATGTAAAATCTTGTTCTTCTGGCCAAAACCATGCTATAATGTGATATTTATTTATTTTTATCTATTATTATTATATCCTTTTTTACTTTCCCATTACTTGCATTATAACATAATATAAAATTGGTTCGAATAAACCAGCTTAATATTTTATATGAATCTGCCATGAAATAGCCTGAGAAGCTGATATGGCAATAAATCCTAATACAAACAAACAAACAAACAAACAAACAAATAGCCGCAGTGAATCATTTGAATGGTGCAGACAGTTTAAAGAAGGCTGAATTTCTATGATTGACGATCCTGGTCAAGGTGGCTCTGAGCCCACTGCAGGCGTTCCCGTGAACATTCAGTGACTGGAACGCCTGATTCCTTGAAAATCGATGGATTCCTTGTTGCCAACTTGTGTAAGAGATGCATCTGTCTGTGGGAACTGTACACACAGTCATTCACACATACCACTTGCACATTGCAGGAACTCAGCTGGAAGTTATTGCCACCCCCCCCACACACAAGCCATTTCCACATGTTCGGGTCGTTAATGGAGTTCCTGGGAGGCCAGCGTGTACTGAGAACTTTCTACCTTGATGGTATCCAAGTACTAGAGAAACACTGGGATAAGCACATTATTGTTTGTTTATTCTGCACAATCAACAGTCCCGGTTTTGAATTGACCCCTTTTGTACATTTTACATATATTATTTGATTCGTACACAGTAAACAGGAGAGTTCATAACAGGTTTTATGCAGGAAAACTAATAGTCTGGACGCATATTCTGTTGTAAACAGGCACCCGGGTTATTCCAATAACAGTCGGTTTAATCACAGTTATTCAGCCATGATAGATTGAGCTATTAGTGAGCTTAGGCAATATCAACTCAGGAGCTTGAAAGGATCAAGGAAGCTCGAAAGGAAGTTAATGAGCCTACAGACCAGCTATCCGTTTAAAACAAAACAAAAAAAAAAAAAAAACTTTTTTTAACATGTAGGGCAAGACTGGACATGATTTAAAAAATTAGATTTACAATTTGCAAAATCAAGCATTATGATAAAAAAAAAAAATATATAAAAATAAAATAGCTGAACTCATTGGATGGTTGTCATCCAATTCTATAGGTCATAGAATTAACCCCCCCTTTTTTTAAAAATATATGTTCTTTGAACTGTGTTTTTTTTTTTTTTTTTTTCATCTAGGCAATCTATGCCAGTGTGCTGCCTGGGGAATTAATGCGCGGCTATATGAGTCACTTTCCTACGTTTCCCAGCTGGCTGGGGAAGTTTTCATCCACTGGAAAACACAGTCGCATTGTACAGGAGATTTCCTCACACATGAGTCTGAAGTGAGTAGCACGCACACGCACACACACACACACACACACACTGCTTGTGGCAAACAAACATACAGTGGATAAGACTAAAAAAAAAGAGTGTTGCACAATCACCTCCATGTAATACCTAGGTGCTGATTCGATTATTTCTTTATTTTTTAAAAGTAACATGATTTTTACAAGTGTCCCGATTCAGTTTAATTTTGTTCAAATTCTAAGCAAATTTTTCTCCTACCTCACAGGATGCTGTGCTCTGTGTTATAGCTTAGAGCGCCGAACCTGCAGGATAATAGAGGAGCAGCTAAATTTTACCCCCTCAAATGCCAACATATAAAATAAATAAATAAATAATAATAATATATATATTTTTTTACATCAGATTTTGGAGTCGGTGTACCGTTACATGAAAAACGCAGAATAATCTCGATACGTCACTGAATTGATTTTTCTAGCTCTATACCAGTGCTGTTGAATGCGTGTCAGAAGGGAATGATTTTCAATAAACGCAGGTCTGACAGGTTCATTGTGCACACATAAATCGTTTCTATAGTAACAACTTGCACATGGTGTATGTGCCACATAAACAAATACATAAAAGAAAAAAAGCACGATGTGATGGGAGTCAACAGAGCCAGTGGTTTAACAGTCTTAAGGGAAAGCTGTAACTTCAGGACACAGAGGTGTTTATTGCGTTACAATTACTTTTTAACATAAGCTGCCATTTTTGTTTTAGTAAATAGTTGCTATCAACAGATAGCGAAACAAGTGGAATCAACTGCATCACACCACTTGGTACATTTTCTTATGAAAGCACACCGAGTCGTCTTTTCTTCCATAATGAGTGTACAGATATTTCCTCATTATGCAATGGACTTGCACATGGACTAGAATCATTTAGAATTCAGGCCAATATCCAGATCACTATGACCTTTACAAACATTAACTTTTACATGATATGTCCTTTAAAAGGCTAGTCAGTTCTGAACATGTTCAGCATCTCAGCTCTGAGTTCTCAAACCCTGCAAGCCTAGCAATAATCCTCTCTCTCTCTTTCTCTGTCTGTCTCTCTGTCTCTGTCTCTCTCTCTCTGTAGGACACTGAGCAGTAAGGAGGCAGTAAACCTAGACTACCTTCCCTACATGCGCTCCGCCCTGCTGGAGCCGCTACGGAGTCATGGCGCAGAGGCAGCCGGTCAGAGCGTGAAGCTCATGGACGACTACAACATCGTCAAAGAGGATTTCGACAGCATTATGGAGATCAGTACGTGGGGTGGACAACCTGATCCGTACTCCAAGCTTGACTCCAAGGTACTTTGCTGTACTGCAGAAAAATTTCGAATGTTTCCTTAATTTATAAGATAGATGTCAGTTCAGGAATTATGCGGAGATGGGAAAATGGTTATGAAGAAAAAAAGTCATTGTTTGTCAAAACTATAAAATAACACATACAGCATTAGGTTTAACACCAACAGTCAGTTGTTATTTTAAGTCATGAAGGTCAGCTGTTCTGGACTAGTTCTTGTAAGAACAGTATTGTGTCGAGTGCATTTGCAAAACCCATCAAGCACCATGATGAAACTGTCTCTCATGAAGACCTACACAGGAAAACAAGACCAAAACTTTCCTTCTGCTGCAGAAGTTCATTTAGAGTCACCAGCCTCAGAAATCATCAATTAACAACCAGCACCTCAGATTAGAGCCGTTATGAAGGATTTACAGAGCTTAAGAAGCAGATACATCTCAATATCAACTGTTTTAGGAGATTAATGTGTATTTTGGACGCCTTTAGCATTGCTTTACAGTGTAGAAAGAAATACAAATGAGGAAAGGCCATGGAGTTAGAAAATGTGTCCAAACTTTACTGTATATTGGCTCTTAAGCAGTCATCCATGACGTCCTTCATCACCGGGCTATAAATACAAAGTGACACAAAGGGTCAAATCTCCTTACTCCTTCAGGAACATTGGAGAATACAAATGAAAAATATGCTAACCTTCATAAATCAGGCGATTGTGGTTAAAAATAACCAAGTGGCAGAAGAGTGTGTTTTGCCCCTACGCTCGCTGAAAAGGATGGTCAGAAGATTCATAAACGGCGATCGGCGGATTATAGGATTTATTTTGGGTCACCAGATCTCAAATAAAATTAATCTAAAATTAGATGCCACATTCGTGCACTTGGAGTTTAACTTTTTACAGAAATCATGTTATCGTCAAATTAGAGAATAAAGTTTGTGTTCTGGTGAACCTGTGGTATTGTGAGGTTGGTTTTCCCTGAGAACCTAATGATCCATCGTGTCATGGATGCAAATTTGTTTATCTTTGCAACGAAGTTACACCAGGCTTAGGGTTGACTTCTCGAGCAGGATAATAATCTAAAATATGCATCCAAAGTCACAAGACAGGATCTCGAACCGTGAGAACGTGGAGAGATTTAGTCTGCTTGTTCTGTATTCTCGTCAGTTGTGTTGGAAATGGGATATATTAAATACCCGGGTGCCATTAAGTTTGACAAGCAGTTTTCTTGTCAAAATCATTTTAATTTCAGTAGAATTTAGATTTCTTTTATATATTTTATAATTTATTTTTTATTTTTTTTAAAACAAATCTTTAACAATAACCACAGAGTTTTAAATCAGATTTTGATGAATCGTTTATAAAAATATGTTAACATAATATGATGCTTTTAAGGGAGTTTTTATTTTTTAGGAGATTGCTTTTATTTAATTATTTTTACTAGGATTGTTACCATGTAAAATTCTCAGTGCTGGTGTAAGTGTACTATAAGTTTAAAGCGCATACACTGACTGGCTTTTTTTTCTCTGCAGGTGAAAGCTGCTTTCACACGGGCTTATAACAAGGAGTCCCACTTAACGCCATACTCGCTGCAGGCAGTAAAGAAAGGTCGCAGAGGAGCAGTCGATGTTGATCTGTCTTTAGATCCTGAGAATGACCTCCAGGCTCAGGAAGAGGAGGAGGAGAAGGAAACTGTTGATACCGATGCCATGATCAAGGTGAATGTTGGGTTCATTAGTCACTTTTACACCTTTTCTTTTTCCCCTTTAAACTTGAATGTGTTGAATAGTTTTCCAAGGCTGGAAAAATTCACTGGTTTATACGAGAGGCGTTCAAGTCAAACCGGGACTTTGAATTGTCCAGAATAACAGAACACAGTTATGAGAGTAAAACCTGTTTATTTTTTCTCTATATAATTTCCTGCTATACTTAGTGTATCCAAGGTTTCACTAGTGCTTGGATACCATCAAGGTAGAACGTTTTGTCAGTACACCAAAGTCATGATCAGGCTGACTGCGTTGTTTAAAATGCTGGCCTCCCAGGAACTCCTTTAGGGGCTGAAACATGTGGAAATGGTTTAGAGCGAGATCAGAACTGTACGGGGATGTGGCAGTAACTCCCAGTCAAGGTCCTGTAATGTGCAAGTGTTGTTCGTGACTGATTGTGTACAGTTTTCACTGACGGATGCATCTATTCTGCAAGTTTGGGACAAATCATTTTTCAGGGATCGTGTGTTCCACTCATTGAAAGTTTACAGAAATGACTGCAGTGAGCTCTGAGTCATTCTCAGACGTACAGTCTTCTTTAAAATGTTTGCAAAATTTGAATGTCTCATTACCGTACTGCGCTTGAAATCGTCTGTAAATGTCAATTGATTTTACACAAGAAATGTCATCACAAGTCCTGGTTTGATTTGAGCAACCTTTGAATTTTGTGCTCATTCATATGTTATCATTTCTATGGTAACTTACACAGGGACTTGTATGGAGCATAAACAGAGTTTAAAATATGTATTATATTAAAGGTTTATTGAATATTACTATTTCCTTAACACGTTAACACTCCCCACTGAAATAGCCCTCACATAATGCGTACCTCAAACTCTCTCCTTCAGGCCATGCCACTCAATGAGACCTGCAACGCTGAGCAACAGACTGGGGGGAGGGGCAGTTCTTATGTGAGGTCAATTTAGGTGGAAAATCTAATTGACTTGTTTAAGAGTCTGTGTCTTTATGTTCCTGAACGGAAAAAAGAGAGGGTGGTGATGGGATGACTGATTATAGTTGTTATACGTAATCAAAGGGACTAACTTGTTTACAACATATAGTGACTATAAACAGATAAAGTGGAACCTTAGATTACGAGCATAATTCGTTCCGGAAGCGGCTCGTATTCCAAAACACTCATAAACCAAATCAAATTCTCCCATAAGAAATAATGGAAACTCAAATTACTCGTTCCACAGCCCAAACAAATAAATACATAAAAATAATTAACACAAAATATAAAGTAAAAATAAAACAAATTAACCTGCACTTTACCTAAAAAAAAAAAAAAAAAGTAAAAAAATAAATCCAGACAGATAAGTGTTTCCGTTTGTGCGCGTCTTTTGTGTGTGTATGTGCGTGAAGCTAAAGTACGGAGCCCCTCCCCCTCTCCCCCTTCTCGTCTTACACAATTACCCTTCCTCCACTCTTTTCACACATGCACGGACACAACGGAAACACTGTTTTATCGGAAAAATAAACAAGAAATCTCTCAAAAGACGGAGTCACTGCTGTAAAGTAAAAATAAAACAATTTAACCCGCACTTTACCTTTGAAAAGAATCGCGACAGAGCAGACAGAGAAAGAGTGTGTCTGTGTGTGTCTGTGAAGGCGAAAGTAAGAGGTGTGTGTGTGTGTGTGTGTGTGTGTGTGTGTGTGTGTGTGTGTGTGTGTGTGGGGCACGGTGTCCAATGACGCGTGCACACAGACACAAAGAGCAGGCTGAGCCTTGAGCAGAGAGAGAAAATGGATTTTTAACCTCTCTAATGAGA